>OX104113.1:93138191-93447475 GCA_944474755.1 Limnoperna fortunei | reverse complement strand
TGATAGAAAAACAGGTTGTATTATGCTTTTTCTTCTTAGGATTGAAATTGACGTACCGAGTGGATATTAACAAACGATGTCCAAATGAATAATCATATAAACAGAAGCAAAACTTCAATATTATTCGACAAACCTGATGTAAATTGTATCATGAGTACATACCTGTACAATGCGAAAAAAAAACTAAAGAAACTGGCGACGATGTGTCGAGTATGTTATCCGTAGATAGTACACACGTACTAGAATTCCCTACATTCCCTAAACACACACAAATTACCGTGCTAAAATCGCGTAACATGGGAGCAGGTTTTCACCTTAAAAAGTGTTGGTATCTTGATGACGAGGGAGATCAAAAATGATATGCGTGCGTTTCCAATAGCAAACATGGACTTATAGGGTTTCCCAACTCTTATCCTCAACTCCTCATAGAATTTAATAATTACACTTTCACTGAATCCTTGTCCGTGGCATAGTGCAAACGTGCACCTGATATTTTGAATTTTGGTTGGAATGATAATTTGGATTTTCAAAAGCAAACTACAGACTTTTCCATTGGGAAGCAGGAGGGTAGTTCGTATTAATGTTGACAATAGCAATATACAATTGTACTCAGTTACATTTATATACATTTTTTGTCGAGCTAGAAAGAATTAGACATAGAAACTTTATTTGTAGTCGGATTATACATACAGAAGCATAAGCTGTATCGAGCTTTTAAACGACAAACGATAACAACACATACATTTATACATCAATACATATTAAAAGCACACTAAGACACCTAGAAACATACTAGTATATAAAACTATGTTAGCATGTAAGAAAGTACAGAACACAATACATATAACCACGATGAGGCACATAAAAACATACTAGATATATATAAATAAAGCTTGCATGTAATAAAGCACAACTTAAACAATCATGTTAAAGTCAAGACATGCATTAGAACTAGGTTGGATGCACTGAATAACACACACAAAGCCTAAAGCATAACACTTACACAGTAAACATAAATAAAGCGTAAAATCCAGTACAGAGTTAGAATATAAAAATTACAATTATTTGGAATTAAAATTAAAAAGTAAATATATATATATGCAGAATCACTAAGCAAAGGCTCTAAAACATACAGAAGTCTAAAACATGTAAAATATGAAGCACAGTACATAAAAAACTATCAGCACATAAAAGGACAAAAAGCATAAAATACATAAGTAAATATAAAACTAGAGGAAATACAGGATTAAGATATGCAGGAGCCACGTCTGCAAGAGTTGTCCAGTTCAATGAGACTATTGAACGGGTAAATGTTTGTCTGCAAACGTATCTCGTTTGGCAACTCATTCCAGAGTGCGGCTCCAGTACTGCTTAATGAAAATGATTTTCAACTTTTCTTATTATTGTCGCAGTGACAATCCATTATATACGTAAAGTTTATCATGCCCCCGATTGTATCTAAAACCTTAAAGTTTGGTTGTACATATTTCCCTCTTTACCGGTATCTACGGAAATTGCCGAACATTCGTCGATTTCAGTTGATTGGTTTAAAATTATGTAAAGCTCTGACATGTATGAAGATGGCGGAAAGAACAAACGATGTAAACAAAAACACATCAAATGTCATGCTTGCAATTTACAATGTAATTAGTTTAAATAATGTGACATAGTATTTGCAACCCAAAAAACACACATAATTTTGCATATTGTAACATGTGATACATGAAATTATATATTAACACGTCAAGTCAATAATACCTTTTTACACACGAAAACTAACGTCAAGAACCAGAATATATTATATATATATATATAATTACGCAAAATAATTTGGTTTTCATTTAATTTTTAATATTAATTGATTTATAATCAGAATATCTCATTATATTCTGTGTACTATCACAATTTTTTTTCCATTTATTCATGGATTTAATTTACGTTTACACCTGCATTATATTATATTACACCTTCATCCAGCAATGTAAACAATGAACCCAAGGCTAAATTACTTTCAAAATATCGTGCATTTATTGCTCTAACAAAATGACTTCTGAATAATAAAATATAGTGCGTTTCAATGAAATCAATGTCTGTTAAACCCATACACTTTCATCGCCAATATTTGAGTGTACTATTAGTATTCTTGCTAGCCTTACCTGTTCTCTACAGGTAGTCCAACTTCCTCTTCAAGTTAACTGAAGTTAAAGAAATGGCATTTAAAATCAGGGGTAAAATCTAGTTTATCGGAACCAGGAAGTTGCAAACAACAACAACTACCACACATGTTTTGTAACTTTTTTGACGTTGTTATGCAACCCATATTTACCACTGCCATTTACAGTTCAAGTGATGTATATTACCATCCAAAAAAAACCAAGGCTTTGCTGTTGGTGTTTGAGGCTTGAAAACCCGTGGAGGGATTTAAAATTTACCTTTTATTTCAAGTAATGTGTATTACAATCCAAAAAAGCCAAGGCTTTGCAGTCGGTGTTTGAGGCTTGAGAACCCGTGGAGGGATTTAAAATTTACCTTTTATTTCAAGTAATGTGTATTACAATCCAAAAAAGCCAAGGCTTTGCTGCTGGTGATTGAGGCTTGAGAACCAGAGGAGCAAGTGAAATATAGTAAAAAAAAAGAACTTTTTAGTCACCAATGTTTATATCTGAAAATCATTTAAACTGGAATTATGAAGGTGTGTAATATCCTGTAATATATTGGAATCCTGGTCGGTTTTTTCCTTTTCCCTGATGGACCTTGACTTTCCACTGTCACCAAAATTGACTTCTTATTGTTAGGATTATACACACGTTTTATATTAAGGTCATAGCCAAAATGCTACTTTCACACAACTGGGATAATTCCTTCAGTTTTAGTGGCATGAACACATACATGTTTATTTACAAACACAGCACAGCTGAGTGATTTAAACATAATTGTACACAAGGAACTCAAATTTCACCATATTTTGGTCATTTTTGCTTGTTTTGTTTCATTTTCTTTTTGGAGGTCCTGTTCTATATATATACAGCATCTGCTATATTTTCCAGTACATTTTGGGGGTCCACTAAACACTGTTAAAGTAGAATATCTCCAAAATCAGTAAATCCTTTGTTTTGTTTCCAGAACAGTTATATGTTTTTAATTGCCTTATCAACATAGGTTCATGGATAAAAAGATTTTCAACAACAATGTCCCTAGCTGATGAAACTGTAAGCAGAAAATTGCAAACATTGATATAAAACCATGCATGATGTGGTCAGTAAACTAACATAGACAGTGATACTTGTAGGATTTTTTTATGGTGAGTCCTGTACTCGTCACTTTTGAAAATGGTGAGTCCCAAAACATTTTCATGAGTTCCACATTTCACAGATGAGTCCAGCTAAGTGCTTGCATACAACCGTTTTCTTTGATGACCGACCCATTAAATGTCTTTTTATAAAAAGATATACACATGTAATATGGCTTACTAGTTTGTTTATGCCATGCTATTTTATATTGGTAGTAGTTGAGTTTGGCAGTCTTCTGGAATTTGATTGAACTGCAATCATTACTTTAACATGCTGATGTTTGCCATTAAAGAGAGAGTTGTGTATTACAAGTGACCTGGCTCATCTTGGAATTGAATGTAAGATGCTGACATTAATATTTCTACCAAACCACTCATTTAACCCCCGCCCACCCCCTCCCCTCCTCTACCTTTTCAGATCCTAGTCTGTAGCAGATTATCTTATTGATATATACAAAAATTAAAAGTTTATTAGATAACTAATCTAATGTTCATATTGAAGATATCTTTTTACCGGTCAAGAATTCTTACTTTAAAAAAAAATTGTAGGGAGTGGAAGTGCAGGGTTCCCATCATGTATTGAAATTTGAAACCAATAGTGTATTATCAACGCTTAAATTTATCCGTAAATTTTTTTCCATGAATACTGAATGTTTATTGTTTAATAAACATCTTGATTAAAGCATATTTGCTGCCCGAGTGATTGCTACCTGCTGAGAATCGGACGAAACAGGTAAATATCTATCGTCATTGTAAGAATATGTAATCACGCATCGGACACGGATTTGACAGGATCGAAATTCGTACGCGTCCGACAACTGACACAGATGCGTACTGGGACGTTGAAGAGGCATGTCCAGAACTGAAAAGACGGGTACAATACGCTTATAGACGCTTTGCGAAAATCCCTGATAGATGTGTATTTTGACTAAAATAATATATTTATTATTATATTATTTTATATCCAATATAATCAATAATCATTTTAAATTGTTTATTATTTAACTCAATATAATACATGTATATATACTTTTTTTTTAGGAATGACTTGTGTAGGATGTGACCTTAGGTAGAAGTAAAATCTAGAAATGGCCGTTCCTGTGTTGATGGCACTGTTTACAGATGATGCAGTTGAAGTACGGTACTCTGATCAGTCATGTTTACAGTTGTCACCATGTGGTTCCACCTTTGTTCACCATGAGAGTCCTGGGCAGTTAGTTCACCCAGCCCATGGTAAGACTTGTAACCATTGCTTAAGTTTGTTAGGAGGCTGTTATAAATTTGTTTTATAAACCTGAAAACATGGAAACTAAAGGTTATGTACTGTAAAATGTTGTCCTAATCCTTCAGCATATATACAGAGTATGTATATTATAATCAGAAATACTTTATAACAATATGTTCTTTTCAGTACAGTAAAATATTAGCACTATTTCAGACTAGTGCTGTAATTGCTTAAGCAGATGTGAAAAAAAACACAAATTTACTTTAGATATATATCATTTAAGGCATATTAATAATCATAGATTATGATGTTTTATTTTTAGGTATGAAAACTATAAGCCAGAGATGTCAGTTTGTTACCAGTGACTACAGAGTTAAACTGCTTCAGGCACTGGACTTCAGGAACAGATTTGCTGAAAGGCCATTCATCAGCCAATCTTTAATAGAGGAAGACCAAGTCGTGGTAAGACATCTTTACAACAATGCATGCATCTTGCACTGTTTTTATGTTGCCGTATATGATAGACCTATATGATATACTATGTCTGTCCGTTTGTTGGCCACATGTTGCACTTGAGAATGCCTTCACAGATTTCCTTAAAACTGCACACATACATTTATTTATTATATTTGCCTCATGGTCTGTATTATATTTGCCTCATGGTCTGTATTATATTTGCCTCATGGTCTGTATTATATTTGCCTCATGGTCTGTATTATGTTTGCCTCATGGTCTGTATTATATTTGCCTCATGGTCTGTATTATATTTGCCTCATGGTCTGTATTATATTTGCCTCATGGTCTGTATTATGTTTGCCTCATGGTCTGTATTATATTTGCCTCATGGTCTGTATTATATTTGCCTCATGGTCTGTATTATATTTGCCTCATGGTCTGTATTATATTTGCCTCATGGTCTGTATTATATTTGCCTCATGGTCTGTATTATATTTGCCTCATGGTCTGTATTATATTTGCCTCATGGTCTGTATTATATTTGCCTCATGGTCTGTATTATATTTGCCTCATGGTCTGTATTATATTTGCCTCATGGTCTGTATTATATTTGCCTCATGGTCTGTATTATATTTGCCTCATGGTCTGTATTATATTTGCCTCATGGTCTGTATTATATTTGCCTCATGGTCTGTATTATATTTGCCTCATGGTCTGTATTATATTTGCCTCATGGTCTGTATTATATTTGCCTCATGGTCTGTATTATGTTTGCCTCATGGTCTGTATTATATTTGCCTCATGGTCTGTATTATATTTGCCTCATGGTCTGTATTATATTTGCCTCATGGTCTGTATTATATTTGCCTCATGGTCTGTATTATATTTGCCTCATGGTCTGTATTATATTTGCCTCATGGTCTGTATTATATTTGCCTCATGGTCTGTATTATATTTGCCTCATGGTCTGTATTATATTTGCCTCATGGTCTGTATTATATTTGCCTCATGGTCTGTATTATATTTGCCTCATGGTCTGTATTATATTTGCCTCATGGTCTGTATTATATTTGGTAAATTTCTAATTTATCTTTATAGAGTTATGGGAATTTTTGAAAAACAAGGGTGAATTTTTTGTGTTTAGATTATAACTCAAAAACCCTTTAAATAAATTTTCGTAAAGGTTTGGGAAAATATTTTTTTTTAAAGATGCAAGCATCCTTTAGTTTTCAGTAAAATTATGATTTAGTGTTATTGAGTTATCGGAAGTAATTTGTGTAAAAGGTTGGGTTTTTTTTCAAACTAAAACTCAAAAATACTTTCATCAGTCTTATGTTACGTTTAGGGAATTGTTCATTGTCCCCTGCCGCAACACAATGGAGGGACCTAGTAATGGTCTGCTTATGTGCATCCGTCCATCCGTCACACTTTAGTGGACACAACTCCTTTTAAACCACTTGACGGATTGCTTTGATATTTAGTAGGATTAATTGTTATGATGGGCAGATTTGCATAATCTACCATCAATTTGATTTGTCAAATTTTGTGGGAGTTATGGGGCTTTGACCGTTTTAGCAAAATACATGTAATACAATGGTAAATCATGAGGATGTATCTCCCCTGAAACTGCTTGACAGATTGCTTTTATATTTGGTATGTGCATAGTATACTGTCATTTT
Source organism: Limnoperna fortunei (assembly GCA_944474755.1). Classification (NCBI taxonomy): domain Eukaryota; kingdom Metazoa; phylum Mollusca; class Bivalvia; order Mytilida; family Modiolidae; genus Limnoperna; species Limnoperna fortunei. The sequence continues at coordinate 93,440,826 of OX104113.1, read as the reverse complement.
GATTTGTCAAATTTTGCAGGAGTTGTGGAACTTTGACCATTTCAGCATTATAATACAATGGTACACCTTGTGGACACATCTCCTTTGAAACTGCTTGACAAATTGATTTGATATTTGGTAGGATTCATTGTTCTGATGTATAGATGTGCATAGTCTACCACCATGTCTATTCATCAAATTTTGTAGGGGTTATGGAACTGACCATTTCAGCAATATACCGTATAACTGGCAATTTTTGTGGTAATTTAATTTTTGCGTTATTTTCGCAGTTGACACTCGACCGCAAAATTTAAAATCACATACAAAAGTATGAAGCATTCCTATCCGTAAATAATGGTAAAGTTTATTAATTATGTTAATTATCTTGGTTGTAAATAAAAATCATCGAAGCGAAGTTAATAGTTTTCTCCTTTTCGTAGTTTGAATACAATATTCACTATAAAAACACTAATAAATTTTCCTTTATTGTTTTTGTCCATCAGATAGATACAAAATAAAGGATGTTTTTACAAGAAACAAAAACACAAAAAAATTTTCTTTTATTGTTATTGTCTACCGGTATAAAACAAAGGATGTTTATACAAGAAACTGTGATTTATCAGTTATTTAACCATTAGTATTACCTGTAAGTATCGATTTCTAATTAAAACACAGGTCTACCTGTCATTTGTCCGCATGTATTAACCAAGTTCTAACAGAAATTGATTGTCAATGCAATCCCAATTAATAAAAAACTCACTTTATTTTACCTGTTTTGCCGATTTTTTTCTGCACTTTTTAATTTATTTTAGGTACACTTACTGGTGAATTTATTCCACCACAAGTGATATATAAGGGAACAACAGAAGCTTGTCATGCTCAATATGATTTTCCTTTAGCGTGGAGCATAATCAGGATACACAACAGAAATAAAAACTCAACATTTTTTTTGTTAAAGATGTAAAACAGCAAAAATTAAAATCAGCAAAAATAAAATATCAGAATTTCATTCCCAAACCGCAAAAATTTCACACCACAAAAATTACCTGTTATACAGTAATACAATGGTACATGTAGATCTTGTGGATGCATCTCTGAAGCCGTTCAACGGATTGCTTTGATATTTAATAGGATAAATTGTTGTGATGTGCAAATGTGCACAAGCACCATTTTGATTTGTAAAATTTTTAAGGAGTTATGGGACTTTGACCAATTAAGATGTATTTAACAACATTGAAAGCAAATTTATCAAGCACTCTACTAGAGTTTCACATTCTAATGAAGTTTTTTTCATTTAGTTGCTTAGCTCTTCACAAATACCTGTTCAAACAGTTCTAATATTAGATGATTATTAATTTATCCCAAAACTAAATATCTCACAAAAATTTCTTTTCCATTTTAATTTCTCATGTCTCTTAGGCAATGATACTGCAGCAGCAGGGAACTTTTGATTAAGTGTAGCAACTTGCCCTAGTTTTGATAGATGCGAGCTTCCTTTAATTTTTGGTAAAATTTGATTTTTTTTATCAAGTTTGTTAAAAAAGGAGGGTGGTTTAGTTTTCAGACTGTAACTCAATAAAACATTCAACAATTTTCTGGAAATTGCAAGGAATTGTTGATGATATTTTAAAAAAATTAAATTGTAACAACAAAGCTAAGTTTATTATTACTGTAGTCAGTTATGTTACTCCTTCATTTAAGATTACCCTATAACCTTTGGATTAATTTAAGTTTGATTACAAATTCATTCTTTTGCAGCCACTTTATGCCAAAATTTCTACAGCAGCATGGCCTAAGAGTCTAGAGCAGGCAAACTTTGAATACATGCAGAATGGAGGTGTCAGATTGATTTCTGAGGATGAGTATTCCAGTATTGTGTTATCTCCTCACAGACAAGATTTTACCGTGTGTTATCTGTGTGGTGTCAGCTTAGATTCACAGAGACAAAAAATACGAAACATAAAGAATCAAAGTTCCAAAACATCATATCTAAGTTGCATGAAAAAAGAGGACAATATTGTAAAATGTCAAATTCCAGAAAACAAGGTAGTATTAGATCAAAGGTGTTCAAAATTATCAGAAAATAAAATTATTCCAAACAATCAGCAACAGTTTTTGAAGAAAGGGAATGATGATGCTTCTATAAATAGTCGAGACATTGCAGTCAAACTAAGAGATGATTTAAATATCTCACCGATAAGCTTTGCAAGTACACAGCTTAGCAGAGAGTCTTCTCCAGTTAATGACAGTATATCTGAGTTCAAAAGGTACTCAACGCCTACAAACATTGTACAGAATCCCAAAACATTGGTACAAAAAGCAGACAGTGAGTCATTGGATGGTTCATTTTTGCAATATACACAAAAAGTTTCTAGTCAGATTGGAAAGCCATTGACTTCTGAAAAATTAGTTATTGATTCAAGGGGAAATAACTTATCAGATGAATCTACACATTCTAATGAATCTGATCGGTCTGTAGGCCAAAGACGTGTCCACTGGAGTTCAACAAACTCTGATGATTCAGATTCTAGTCGAGCAACAAGTGTAGATGACCAGTCGGGTTCACAGATATTATATACATGGGTTACTAGACATTATTCATGCGAGGAATGTCCTGCATCTTGGAATCATGTTCTAAATATGGCAAGAGCTGCAATAGACAATAGAGAACAGTTGGAGAAGTATTCTTGTAGGTATCATTTGTATTTATTTACAACATTAATACTGGTAATGAATACTTTGTCTAGTTGAACTTGTGCTAGAATGACAAGAAAATAAATCTATTTTAATGCATTTAAAAAAAACCATTTTCTTGGTGTAAAATGTCTACATGAAATGAAATCAAACAGAAAGCTGAAAAGTTTATTTAGGGGATTATCAAATTAGTGTTTGTTTCATTTAAGTATTAACCTGGAAAACTGGAACATGATTTTGTTTGTCAAGAGTTAATCAATAAATATGCAAAAATAATTTTAAAAATTGTGTTAACTCCAAAACAAAGAAATTTTTTCCTGGCAAAAAATTACTGTTTCTACAGTTACATGTAATTGATTGAAATGCATCATAAGTTTATATTTGGGGTCTATATGCTAAGTATAAGAAATGCTGTAACATATTATTGAACAGGATTATATCATATACTGTTTACATGTATCAATGTATCATATTGTCAATATATATATCTGGATTACTTGCCTCACCATTTCACACTAAGATAACAATGATGATCCTTGGAGTGTAAAACCAAAAATCTTACCCTTGTAGAATACAAACTATTTTATCAAATGAGAAAGTATTGTGCAATAATACAGCTGTAATATGTAGATTTATGCCTTGTACATTATTGAATTGAATGTATTGCATAATTCCATAAATGTAAATTGAGATTTGTTTAATTATACCCCCAGCAAACTTGTTTGGGGGTGTATATAGGAATCCCCCTGTCTGTCTGTCTATCTGTCCACATCCTCTGTAAGCCCTTCTCCTCCTACACCACTTGACAGATTTTGATGAAACTTTATATGAAGAAAGTACATCATATGTAGATATGCATGAAGAATTGTCGTCACTGTCGGGTATTATTCAGAGGAGATAATTGGACTTAGACTTTTTAAATATAGTATTCAGTGCAAAACTTCGTAAGTGTAACTATTCCTAAACCCTTTGACAGATTTTGATGAAACTTTACATGTAGGATGCACATCATATGTAGATGTGCATGAAGAATTTTCGTCGCTGTAGGATATTATTCAGGGGAAATAATTATTGGACTCAGACTTTTTAAATATAGTATTCAGTGGGAGACCTCGTAAGCGCAACTCCTCCCAAACAGCTTGATGAAATTTAATGAAACTTATAAGCATAAAGGAAGTACATTATAGGTATCCGTTGTGAGCATGCTCACATTTCACACTTGTTTTACTTGATATTAATGATGAATTCTTACAGGTTTCTATTTACATACATGTTCTCATTTTAGCAACAACTTCAATTCACATCAACCAAAGGCCAAGAGGAATTCCAAAAAAGATAAATCCTGAGAACTACTGCATGTCACCATTACCAGAATCATTGCCTTTGACCTGTCCTGGACAACACCTGCATAAACAATATGGGAAATATGTGTACGATAATGACCGTGATATTGTAGAAAACATAGCAGCTCTGAGTAAAGGAAAATTGAAGATCGTGTTGATTGATGGCATTGTTTTCAGGTATGTTTCCATATGTTTAAAGAAGTAAGATTGAGGCCAAGTCATTGCAATACATGTGGTAAACCCATTTTGTACTGTCTAAGAATCATGATTCATGGATGGAAAACCTACATTTAAAATTTTAGAATTTTTATAAACTTACAAAAAAGTTACAGTCAAACTTCAGTAGGAATACAATTGGAATACAGTTTGATAGCCTTTTGTAGTTGCTTCTATGAGCCTACTCTTTTTAAATGTACAAAACAGATAAATCAATATTGAATGGTTGCAAGATTTAATGTTTTTTTAAATTATTATTTCAGAGGTTTATTGAAATAAAAATATTCAATTCTTTATGTATCTATGGATTATATATTGTTTGTTTTATTTCCATGATGGAAATTATTCACTGATCTGCTTACAGCGATATGGATAATGAGGTCGAGAAAATAAATATACAAGTAATCTGTTTTTGTCTTGCCTGTGACCTTTCGTCGCAGGAGGTGAGACATATGTATGGGAATCCTCCGGCAGCGGCGTAAACACTTGATATCTTGCTTCATATATTTGCAAGCCCAAGCCCTAGGTCCATCAAATTTGGTACAGAGGTAGCTTATGATGAGTACTTGCCAGTCAGTCACCTGTCACATGACCTTGACCTCAATTTCACGGTCCAGCGACTACATTAAAGTTTATTGGTTTCGGCAGTTCCTCTGTAACCACGCATGGTAGGATGACAATATTTTGTATATAGGTTGCTGAAAACTAGTACATGACTGTCTGGTATTTGTCACCTAACCTTGACCTTAATTTCACGGTCCAGTGACTATGTTAAATTTTTTGGGTAACGGCAGTTCCTCTGTTACCAGGCATGGTAGGATGACAATATTTGGTATATAGGTTGCTGATGAATAGTACATGACTGTCTGGTAGGTTTCACTTGACCTTGACCTCAATTTAACGGTCCAGCTACTACGTTAAAGTTTTTGTATTAGGACAGTTCCTCTGTAACTATGCATGGTATGGTGACAATATTTGGTATACAGGCCGCTGCTGATAATTAATGCTATTTACGTAATGCTTATGACAAAATTTATTTTCGTTACTGATGCGGAATTCAGGCGAGACATTTTTCTGTGTCCACACTTGTTAACTGTTTAGTAACATTGTGACATCATGTTATTAAATGATGAATGAAAACAAAAACAGGCTTTAAGCGGGCTCTTATTTTCCTAATTTTCCTTATTTTTTACAAAGAGCCCTAAAATTCCTAATTAAAGCTGTAAAATCCTAAAAACGCCCTACTTTTATGGTTAAAATCCTAATTTTTTTAATTTTCAAAATTTCAAAAGTAAAAATAAAAAAAAAACATAAAATAGATTAAAGTTAAATGAAGCTAGCTTTAGTATACTTTCAGAAATATACATTTGCCACCCAGGAGACTACTTGATGGTCATCCAAATGGTCTTCTGAATCCGTAATTAGCTTTTGTACTATTGTTCTGTGCCCAAAATGGTGAATAAATCTAACTTTTCAGTCTAAAATCATTAGAAAATAGCACATTTTATCCCTTATTTTTGTTTAAAAACCCCTACAAATTCCTAAAGTTAGCCTTTATTTTTTTTAGAATTTAGCCATAAAAAACCCTTATTTTTTGCAAAAAGTAGCTTGAAAGCCTGCAATAAAAATCAAAGACAATAATTTTCCTTCCCAATGAAACTGTAGCTGAATTTACCTAGAGAGATGTAATAAAGTTGATAGAAATACACAAAATATAGATAAAGACAGTGACACATTTTGTTGTTTCCTTGCAGTAACTAAACAAACAAAATATGTAAAAATATTTGTAGGAATTATTGGGAGAATGGAATTAATTTGGGATCACATAAAATATGAATTCAGTTTGTTATTATTTTATTTTGTAGAATTGTTAGACTAGCAACAACAAAATTTGTGGAGATATATCCTGGAGATGGCAGTGTCATTCTATCACAAGGACTTGGTGGTCATTTTTACAGACATATTATGCCTCATGGATTGCAGGTTTTGCCTTCTTTTCTTTTTTAATTTTAAAACCTGTTTTAATTTAAAATAATGGGTCAGACATGCTATTCTGATATTAATTTGTAACAGTTGCATTTGGAACAATAGTAACAGGTGTCAATTTATTGATTGTTTACTTACAAATGTATTGTACTAGTGCTCTGTTACTAACCAGTTTGGCTGTACATGTACTTCGTATGAAACTTGACAAAATTTCATTAACTATGGGCTCTTCCTGTAATGCCTCTCTACTTTTGTCTAAGAACAGAGAAATTGTCCCATAAATGTATCCTCATAACATAATTGAAACATGTAGTGCCAATGTTCAACAGTTTGCACAAGATTTTTTCCTGAATAATTTTAATTCGTTCCTGTGATATTTGTATCTACAGTTAGTTGAAAGGACATATTCACTGAAAGCACTACCACCAGCTACACCTACAGCACCATACAGTATTGAGAAATTAATTAAAAGGGCAAGCAGGTATGGTTATTGACAGATCAAGTATCTTCAAGTTTGAAGCATGTTACGATTTTTATCTGTGCCTTAATTCACTTGTTCTTACAATTGAACTTGTTGATTCTGGTTAAATTTGAATTAATGTTTAGTACAGAGAGAGTTATAGCACACCTAAGGTTTCAGGCCTCGTTTGTCATTTCTTCTGAAGACTGGTTACATAAGATAAATTGACACTGAAATACCTCTCAATGTCTTCTTTAATGACAATAAGTTTAATTTGCATTAAACCTTGACATCCTTGAATATTTGTTCTTAAATGAGTTGCAATCTGGACATTCCCCAGTTGGAATGAAATGTTTACATGTCCAGGAATATCGTGCATGCTTTCTTGGAAAATTTGTAGGTATTGTTGAAGGAAAGATGTAATGGTGAAAATGACAATAAACACAGTATCTTCATACAGCTTCACATATTACATGTATATATATTAAAATAGATTATTTCATAAGATATTTATAAAAAGCCTCATAATTAAACTTTTTAATTCATGTAAATTGTAAACAGTCATTTTTTTAACCACAAGAACAGGAAAAACAGAAGAATTTAAAATTCCTAACAGTTTTTACAGTAAAAGGGTTCACTATGTTATACTTGTGTCACTGATGAGCAGCAGTGTAAAATACATCGCTGACATCACAACAGATCTTCAACATTTACGATGTATTTTACACTTTTAACTTTTTGTGAAATCATTTACAAAACTTGTGGACCCAGCCCAAACAACTATCACATTTTGCCCATTTGACAAAGGTTTTTGAATTGTCTAGTCTGAGACCATCTGGTAACCAGACTGGTTGTATATTTTTACATGTACAGCATGGTTCTGTATCGTCAGTTTCTAATTCATTGTCAGTGTTGTACTCTACTGCTTTCTTCACTCTCTTGGCCAAAGCTGTACCTTTATCATTTCCAAGACCTCTACTTTTCTTTCTGCCAGATTCTGAGCTAACTGTAGTTTTCATACATTCTAAAAAGCAGATAGTTCCAAACAAAAATAAAGTGTTTGACTTTTCTTGTTTTCTTTGGATGTTCAGATATGTTTTTAGTATGTTGCTTCTTGCTGTTGTCTGGTTTGTTCTTTTCATGCTGTTAGTTTTATAGGTATATTTTGCAAAAAGTCTGCTCTGTGGTGGCTGCTCGTAAAGGTGGAAGAAATAATTTCCTCTTCTTTTTAGGTGGTTCTTCTGTTCCCTTCTTGAATTGATTAAATGTTGAGATTTTATCTTGAAGACAGGGTTCTCTCTAGCAATTTTGGTAAGTGATCGCATTTCCAATGTTGTCACAATTCGACATGGACAAACATTTTGCATTACCTTGACACCTGTCTCACTTCCTTTCTTATAGGCCTCATTATTTTTTAAATACTTAAAGATAAACCACTGTGGAACCATGGCGCTAAAAGGACAGGGGAGAACACTGAAATATGTACGGAGATTGAGCGATAATTAGGTCTTTCCTTTCTTGTTAGGTCAGTTGCCTGGTAATCACATAGTTTAGATGTTCATGTAGATATATTTGCATTTTGGCTTTTTGTAAAAGGACTAAACATCAAAACATCTAAGGGATGAAAGTGGTGGCTGTGTGGTGGAAGAATAAATAGGTGGACATCAGGTTTCTTGCAAGATCAATTATACCCAAAGTGACATGGGTTGCATGGCCGTCATACAATAAGATCAAGGGCCTCTCAGTTGAATGCACCAGGAAATGGTTCTGGAAGAATTCTAGGAACATTCCTGATGTAACTGTCCATTTAGCAATGTCTTGAACTTTCCATCCCTTTAACCTTTTACATGTTAGCAGCTATCTTGAGTATCTGCCATCGTGCCTAGCCATAAACTTGGTCAGGCATACTGATACTATACCGACCTTCTAATATGCGATTTTCTACATAATGAACTTGAAATAGATATAAACACCGGGCATATTGATCGGTCTCATCGTCTGGGAGTGAAAAAACCTGGTGTAAATAGACCAATAGCAGTAAAATTTGTAAACTATCGGCTAAAGGAACATATATACTATAATCGCTTGTTTCTAAGAAAGGGATTCTATATCAACGAATCCCTCTCTAAATGTCGTTCCAAGCTGTTTTATAAGGCAAGACAGCTAAAGAAGCAGAAGATTATAAAAGACACTTGGACCCGGGACGGTAACATATTTATTAAAATGCCGAACGGCAAAGTATCCGTTTGTACTAGAGAAAATCAGCTGCCGGTCTCCTTTGCTCTGCCTAAAATATCATCGATACCAAACGCCGAATATAGAAACATTCCGGATGAAATTCTTGTAGCCGATATCAACAGTAATACAGTCCATAGTGATAGTATTGAACTATTACCATCGTCTCAAGAATCAACCATTTCATAATATTGACACGTGTGTTTACGTTCTATCTATAGATACTATATTTTCCAAGTGTACTGGATTTGTATTTGTATAATATCGTTTTGTATGCTCACAATTCTAACTTATTATTAGGGTACCAGCTCAATTACTATTCTGGGTTTTCCCCTTACTCTCGTGTTTATTTCTAATTTCAGTATTTCTTCGTTTGTTACCGTTCGTTGTTCATATCCTTGTTCATAATATATATATGTCTCTATACTTATTTCGATGTACAATAATTAATTTTAGTCATATAAATGCATTATCCCAATTTAATAGCGTGATAGATCAGACCAAAACTAGGTCAATACTTATTTATATCCTGTACCCTTTAAAGATGGCGACCTCCAGCATAATTATGTTTATCTTTAATACAAATGACTGAGCTATTGATATTTTATTATTTAATTAATACATGGAGGTCAACCTGCTTGGGAATCATGCACAGAAGGACCTTTTTAAAAGTAAGTGTTATTATTTATTCTGTATTCCCGTTAAAAAACATACAATATGGTATTGTCGTTCTAACATACATCCTTCTGATAGGAAACGTTGAGTCCAACCCAGGCCCTAGATTACCTTATAGTAAAACTAGACAAGATATATGTACTGGTAAATTGAAAATTGTACATATGAATGTATGTAGTTTACTACCTAAACTTGACCTGATTGACATAGAACTTTCTGATAATGATATCATACTCTTCTCAGAAACTCATCTCAGTCAGGAGGTTAAAAATGATGATCTTATTTTAAATGGTTTTCAACATCCTGTTCGTCACGATAGAAATCGATATGGTGGTGGTGTAGCCATATATGTCCGTAACGAAATCTATCCATGTGAGTTTAATAGCACTGAAATAGAAATATTATGGGTAGATTGGTAGAAGTTAACATAAATAATACCAAAGCAATGGTTGGAGTTCTATACAGACCTCCTCAGTCTGATGCTCAATACTGGAATAAATTTGAGTCAAATATTCAACCAGTATTGGATTTAAATATTCCTATATTTCTAGGCGGGGACTTTAATACCGATTTAAATAATCCAAATAGTAAGCATTTAAGTAATCTTTTCTCACGCCTTAATTTAATAAATGTTGTTAAGGAACCTACACGAATTACTGAATACTCAGCTACATGTATAGATCTCTTTATAACTAACAGACCAAACCTAATAAGTGATGTTGATGTCTCCACTAACTTTTGTAGTGACCACTGTCCAGTTATTATAGATATCAATATAAAAGTTAACAAACAACAGTGTTTTAAAAGGGTAATTAAAATATATGATAAAGCCAATTATACTACTATTATCAATGAAATGCAGAGTAAGGATTGGAATGTTCTATTCAAAGGGAACCCTGTGAATGAGAATTATTCCAATTTTCTCAGTATTCTAAATGATAGTTGTGAAAAAAATATCCCATCAAAAACTATCACTGTAAGACCCCATGATAAGCCATTCATGAATTCTAATATTAGAAAAGAGATACGAAAGAGGGATAGAGCTCACTATAGAGCAAAAAAAAGTAATAAAATGGAACACTGGGAAAAATATAGAAAACTGCGAAATAATGTAATCAAATTAGTTAGAGAGGCGAAATTATGTTATAGAGAGAAATTGACTTCACAATTGACTGATAAAACTATCCCCCCAGGAAAATGGTGGAGGATAGCTAAGTCAGTTTGTAAATTAAACAAGTGTGAAAAAGTGTCCCAACCCCTGAAGCATGAAGGTAGAATCATTGTTCATCCTTCTGAGAAGTGTGAAATCTTTAATAAATTTTTCAGTGATATTTCTCATATTGATGAAGAACCAGATTTACCAAACACAAATATACATGTTTTTTCTGAAAATATATGTCCTGATCTACAGATAACTGAAATTGAGGTCAGAGATCAATTAGAGATATTAAATTGTAGTAAACCTAGTGGTCCTGATGGTGTGACACCAAAAATCCTACGTAACATCTCAAGTTCTATTGTTAAACCACTTACAATACTATTCAATCAATCAATACAGAGTGGATGCCTTCCTTATATTTGGAAACGCTCACTTGTAACACCAGTTTACAAAAACAAGGGTTCAAAATCTAATGTCTCAAATTTCCGACCAATATCTCTTACTTGTGTCTTGTGTAAAGTAATGGAAAAAATTATAGTTAAACATTTACATAACTATATGCTTGAACATTGCCTTATTACAGAACATCAGTCAGGGTTTCAACCCAAGGACTCAACTATTAATCAACTTCTTAAGATATATCACACTATAATTAGCAACTTAGATGTGGGAAAAGACATTAGATTTGTATTCTGTGATGTTTCAAAAGCATTTGACAGAGTATGGCATAAAGGGCTAATACATAAGTTAAATAAAATGGGGATTTCAGGAAAATTGCTAAATTGGATATCTGACTATTTACAGAATAGAGAACAAAAAGTAGTCCTTGATGGTTTTAATTCAGGGTGGGAAGAGGTTGATGCAGGCGTTCCCCAGGGATCAGTACTTGGTCCTTTTCTGTTCCTTATATATATTAATGATATTACTGAGGGTATTGATTGTGGAATAAAACTTTTTGCTGATGATACATCACTGTTTGTGATAGTGGATAATAATAACTACATAGAAGCAGCAAATAAATTAAATACTAACTTAGCTTCTATACATGATTGGTCTAAGAAATGGGCTTTAAAGTTTAATCCTGATAAAACGGAATCACTTCTTTTTAGCAGGAAGAAAGTTAACCATTCTCCAATCCACTTTGGTAATCCAGACAATATTGTAAAAGATGTAACCTCCCATTGTCATTTAGGTTTTGAATTCCAAAGTGATTGTAAATGGAATAATCATATAAATAAAATATATAACAAAGCATGTGAGCGTTTAAATATACTTAGAATGCTTAAATACCAAGTGAACAGAAAAGTACTAATAACTATTTATATGTCATTTATTCGACCAATTTTAGAATATGCTGATGTTGTATGGGATAACTGTACTACTTATGAAGCTAATCTATTGGAGAGTGTGCAAATTGAGGCAGGCAGAATTATCACCGGTTTAAGAATAAACTCGTCTAAAACTAAACTTTATGAAGAACTTGGTTGGGAGCCTCTTTATAAGAGAAGAGAAAAACATAAACTTATATTATTATATAAGATTATGCACGGTTTAACGCCACAATATTTACATGATATTGTACAACCATTTACAGTCAATATTCATAACTATAATCTGAGAAATGCTATTTCAGAGAGTAATTTTAGAATTCCTTTTTGTAATTCTGTATCTTATGATAAGAGTTTTATTCCCAACACTTTTAAACTTTGGAATAATCTTCCAGAGTCAATTAAAACAAGTCCCTCCATTGAAATATTTAAGAAAAAGTTAAAATCTGATGTAATGGCTTGTCCTGAATATTTCAATGAAGGAAATAGAAAAGAAAATATAATACTCTGTCAGATGCGAAATGATGCCAGTAATCTGAATAAACACTTACTATGTCATCATTTATCTGATAGTTCTGCCTGTCCTCGTTGTAACCATACAAATGAAGATCCCAGCCATTTTTTCATGTATTGCCCCTCTTATAGTATTCAGAGACAAAATCTTCTGAATACATTTGCAACTTTAAATATTGACTTTAACATTCAAAATATTTTATATGGCAGTCCAATTTGTAATAATGAACAAAATAAAACTTTGGTCCTGTCTGTGCATGATTTCATAAAGGGAAGTAAAAGATTTATATAATTAATTGGTTAATTAATTAATTAATAGTAATACAGGTATATAAATGAATAATAATTAATATTATTAATGCATTTATCAATCGAGAGCACTAATGATAATTATGATGACTAAAATATTATGTGTTATTTCTCTATTTTGTTTGTATATATGTTTGTTCTGTTATCTATCATCTATATTTCCTTCCTATTTTTTTTTTTTTCTCGTGTACTCGAAAAGCCACAGATCTCATATTCCATATCCTTGCTTGGAATCTATCTACATTTGGTTATGATATATACATGTAAATTATTAGATAATTCTTCTTTATTTTCCTTATTAATAATTACAAAGAAACATTATAATAACTGAGATTTTTGGCTTACAATAGAATTTGAGTTGTCTTTCTTTGACTTAATTATGACATGTCTGTGCCATTGTTTGATGTTACCATGGAGAGGATATATATAGGCTTGGTCCTGCTATCCAATCCAATTCATGTATTTCATGAATAAAATATGTTTAAATCAAATCATACTATATGGGACAAGTTGGGCCTCTTGATTAAGTGTAAATATAGATGGTCTTCCCTGCCTGACTTCAGCCACTCTTGTACATGTATTATTGAGACACCCTCTCACTGGGCTCTTTGGTATTTTGTTCATCTTGGCCAAGAATCTGATGGACATACTCTCGTCTTTACAGCTTCAATGACCTCTTTCATAACCTTATCGGAATAACCCAGTCTTCTTATCGTTTAATTTATGATCTAAAAAGTAAAGCAATTTACTTGATAAACCATTGCATTACGGTGTCCCTGATAATAAATAATTTAATTATTGGAATTGGTGCATTATGGTGCTTGCTGAATTTTGGGAGAAAAATAAATAATACTATAAAATCTTTCTTTCAATTAAAACAAGGCTAGTCATTTTTCAACAAAAACTTTCATTTATACTAATGTGAAATTCTCCTCACTGATGAATCAATCAACACAAGAATGTTTAAGGCTGAGCTTTAATATTCTATTGATATTAAAATACAACACATAAAACATGTCCCTATATGTTTCAATAATGTTTAACACCATCACAAAAGCTACATACCTCAAGCAATTTTCCAACATCATTCAGCGTTTGACAAAAAATATTGTGTCTCTTAATATTCAGACTTATGTATTAAAAAACAAACCTAGACTTGCGTTAACTAACCTCCCAATACCACATTTTTTAAAAAGTTATTATTTTTTAAAATTTAAAAACTTGAAACCTTGATATAGCTAAAAAAACTGAAAGTGGCATTAAACCTCAAATATACAAAAAAAAAATGAAACAATAGCAGTTTTATATGTTACTTATGTGCAACACAAAGAAAGAAAATTAAATGCATGTTTATTACAATTAAACAGATTAACAAATCTGTATGAAGTATAAATAAAATCATACACTATTATCAAGTTAGAGTTTGGTTAACCTATGTTTTTAATCTGTCCAGGTTTTTACTACAGACTAATCAAGAAGATAAGACATTACCAGAAAGAGCAGCATGCTGTTGGAAGGTATTTAGAATTGTTTTTTTTATCTATTTTCCATTTGACCTAACAAATTAAACTATTTTTTGGCATGTTTTACTTTAAAGATGAAATACTTAAAATATATTTAGTTATTTATTATCACTATTTATTTTCAGTTCTTTATTTCCACTTGTTAATGACACCAAAGACCTTTATATCAGTAACTGCATCAAAACTTTGTGATACATATTTACATTATCTTAATAATTTAATGCTCTTCACTTTATTTTAGCTCACTGGGATCATGGTGCAGTGATTTTGTTTGCTTACATTTTCCTCCAGATTTTGGTTGTTTCCCCTAGAGCAAGTTTCTCAAATTTTGTCTAAATATTTCTCAATTTAATAAAAAAAATCGCAACAAAAAATGGAAGAGCATCCTATGTTTATAAATTTTTTGTTTTGATGATTGTGCAAAGACTAAAATATCTTGTAAGAAATGAGATTAACATCTGATTTTTCAATACGGTTGGAATTAGGCTACAGGACAAATCACTTCAAGCTTCTTAGACAAAAAGGATCGAACAAAATAGAATTTTATGCAGTTATCAGATGTTTTCTTGAGTATTTGATTAAATCAATGGGGTGTGCTGGACTCCAATCTAACTTGACAATTTTCGCTTTTCCATTTGGGGTTTTCTTGAGGTACTCCAGCTCCTCCTAAAAAAATGGATGCCAGGATTGCTGAAAATGGCATTAAACACCATAAAACAAATAGACAAACTTAAATATTCTTCAGGTAAAAAAAAAAAATTTTCACAAAAAAATTGCAGGCTATATATTTCTCTGCATGCAGATTTGTTTTATGTATTATTCCATTTTGTTTTTTAAGCACAGAGATAACACATTAATAGAACCTCGAGCAGCTAGTCTCCTTGAAGAATGTACAGTACCTGGCCATGGACGATTTTCTGCATTTTCAAATGGTCATGTCCGAATTCTGTTTGATGATCGTACGGCTTTAGACATGGCATGTGACTTTTCCAAGAGAATTATGGGTTGTATAGAACACAGCAATGATGCTTGCGAGGTATCACAGTATTTATTATGGGATTAAATTTTATTTTTAGTGAGTTAAGCTACATGTGCATTGTGTTATAAATGTGTTGGTGCAATATTAAAATGTTTAAGTATATTCCTATAATACAAATGCAAGTGCAAAATAAGTCTCCACAATTTTGTACTGTCTAATTTTGTATGTTTTAGTGATTTCCGTTTTTCAGTCTAAATCGAAAAAACAATAACAGCCATTTTCATAAAGATTAGAGTAGTTTAATTTTGGTTGGTCTATTCAAAAGTTTCAAATGTGGATATCCTAAAGGGTACATTAATGTCAGCCTGCTCCCAACAAAATCGATGTCAAAAGCTGAAAGTTGAAAAAAAAACTCATTTAACAAGCACATTGAGCATTACACGAAATGTATATTTATAGCTAGAAAAAATTACATGGTGCAGGAGAAAAATGCTATGAAATATAGATGATATTTAAATTCTTAGCATTTTGTGATTTGGTATTGAGATAACAATGAAAGAATTCATTTCTTTACATTTGCAAGAAAGAAGAGTATTGAAATACACAAAAATAATTCCTAAAGTAGACCTTGTTAAACTAAGTTTAATAGCCAGTGACTTTAAATCACAAACAAACAGTCAACACATTTAAGCTGCTCTAATAGGACAATTTCAGTATAAAAGACAATATGATGTCCTGTAGTAAAATAATGGAGTCAGTAATATTGAAACATGATAAAATATATATCATGGACCTGCGACTGGCTTATTAAGGATGCATATATCAATATAAAATGCACAGAAAATGAATTTACATATGAATTTATTCTTTTAATACTTATCTTGTAATGTGGATAAGTATATGTTCACCAGTCTTTGCAAATTATAACAGGCAGATTTGTATCTAAATGTTAATGGGGTTTATTTTCAGAAAGCCATGCTACAGCAACAGTTAGAGGGTCAGAGTAATATGGAATGTAGAGGCAAACAAGGTTTGTGTAAACTTCTGCTGCCCAATGGTCAGTACCAAATAGTGGACAGTAAACATCCTGGTGTTTACAAGAGGTAAGACAGTCCTTGACATTAAGCATGGTCTGATGCCTGATCTTTGGGCTAGCTACAGTTCAACCTTCATAACCCAATTCTTCCACAGTAAACTGTTCACCTTTGGGTGCTGATGATAAATAATTCTCATAAATTTTGGTTGAATTATTTTTCTAACAGGTATTACTGTGTCAGACACATAATGACTGCATCTAAATAGTAGTATTTGTATTTATTAAGTAACCTTGGCCTTGTCAATTACAACCAAAAATGATTTATTATCAAAATTGCTGATAATGATCCATTTTTAAGCTTATTCTTAGCATATCTGTCATTTGAAATGTCCAATTATGCTTGAAATGTTATGATTTGAACTTTGAACTTTATTTTGTTCAAATTATAGTGGTAGTTAAAATCAAAATAGGGATTTTTTTATTAGCAAAGATAAATATAGATTAATGCTGGTTTTATTTCCAAGATGGAAATTATATTCCGAGTCGCTTGCATTCAGATGGATAATGAGATTGGGGAATAAAGCACACAGTAATCTGTTTATCCCTGGTTTGAAACTGACAATAGTACATGTTTATCCATTCCACAACACTATAGTGATATGGGACTTTCTCAGCTAACAGGATCAAGATAAAATTGAGCAAATGATTAAGCTGAAAAATTGCTCAAAGTGGCGTTAAACACCATCAAACAAACAAAACAAACATCAATGGCCTAAGGTCAATACTTCTGCTTCACATGTTAGGTATGTTTACCACAAAACTTTACACAAAATGTATTTTTTGCTCAATTAAAGAAATTGATATCCATGAATACAAATCAAATCAAAGTTTGTTGCTGGAGTCCTGCTTGCCTGATCTGGTAATTTCTTCAGAATGATTAGTTTCCTACTGTCCAATTAAACCTGTGTACTGTTTATAAAGTTCACCAAATAGTCAGTTCTTAAATCATTTGTACTCTATCATAAATTATATGTAGCAAACATCGAAGAAAGTAAAGATTGAACTATAGGTATTAAAATGATTAAGTTGATGATCAATGTTTGTTAAATTTCCTTTCAGATATACAGATGCTGCTTTAGAATGGACAGAGTGGGTAAACAGCTCCCCTAATCAGAGAAAAATATTCTACCAGAACTGGAACAAAGACGATGATGCCACAATGTAATTTTATATTTTTACAATAGTTGCTTATATAGAGGGCATTGTCATGATATCTTGACTGCACAAGAGAGAGTGGTACTGCCTGAAACATTAATAATGCCCGAGTTAAAGGCTAGGGCTTTGCCACTGTTGAAGGCAATGCCACTGTCCCGAGTGCTGTCAAGTATTAAGACAATGCCCTCTATATAGGCAACTATGATATTTATTTCATTGAAGAATTAAAAAACAGTTATATGACTTGAAGGTGATTGAGGTTTTGTCGTCCTTTTTAGCTCACCTGGACCGAAGGGCCATGTGAGCTTTTGCTATCACTTGGCGTCCGTCGTCTGTCGTCCGTCGTAAACTTTTTCAAAATTCTTCTCCTCTGAAACCACTGGGCCAATTTTTTTCACACTTGGCCACAATCATCCTTAGGGTTCCTAGTTTCAAATTTGTACCCAGGGTGTTGATCAACAGACAAATATGGCCACTGTTACTAAAAATAGAACATGGGGGTCAACACAGGTTTTTGATCATTATCTAAAAAACTATAATAGCTATAGAGAAAACCGTTACTTCAAATTGATCAGCACATTAAGGTCTACAATAGTTGCTATTAGTGCGAAGTTGTGTATTGGCGTCTTGTAGGAGTTATTGCCCTTTTTAGCTCACCTGACCCGAAGGGTCATGTGAGCTATTGCCATCACTTGGCGTCCGTCGTCGTCGTCGTGGTTGTCGTCGTCGTCATTAACTTTTCTTAAAAAATCTTCTCCTCAAAAACCACTAAAGGGATTGCTTTGAAACTTTGCATACATCATCAGTAAAATGCCCTCTACCAAGTTTGCCCAAATCATGGCTTCAGACCAACCAACATGGCCGCCATGGCTAAAAATAGAACAGAGGGGTCAAAATACAGTTTTTGCTTATAGTTCAAAAAGTATAACAGATACAGGAAAACCGAAGTGACCTTCCTTCTTCAGCATCTAAAGCTCTACAAAACACTCCATTGGGTTAAAGTTGTATGATGACTCCTTGTAGGAGTTATTGCCCTTTAATTGTAAAAATTGATGGTTTTTGCCATTTTTGTCTCAAAATCTTGAAAATTATTAGAACTAGAGAAAAAGTTAGCATTGCTTAATTGTCCTGCTCTATGACTTTAGGGTCAAGATTGTCTGATTAACCGTTTAAGAGTTATTCCCCTTGAACTGTTTTTTTTATCGGTTTTAATTGATTTTTTAAAATCTTCTCCTCTGAAACAACTGAAAGTACTGCTTTGAAACTTTGTACACATCATCTGTCAAATGTCCTCAACCAAGTTTGCACCAACCATGGCTGCAGATTAACCAACCGGGCCACCATGGCTAAAAATTGGATGGGGGGGGGGGGGGGGGGCGTTAAAATACTGTTTTTGGCTTATATTTAAAAAAGTGTAACAGATACAGGAAAACCATAAGACATGCCTTCATCTGCATCAAAAGCTCTACAAAACACTCCATTGGGTTGAAGTTGTATGCTGACTCCTTATAGGAGTTATTGCCCTTTAATTGTCGAAATTGTTGATTTTAGTCATTTTTGCCTCAAAATCTTGAAAATTATTAACACTAAAGAAAAAGTTTGCATTGCTCAATTGTTCTGCTCTATGAGGGCTACAAATTTGCCTTTAGGGTCAAGATTGTCTAATTAACCTTTAAGAGTAATTCCCCTTGAACTGTTTATTTTAATCGGTTTTAATTGATTTTTTAAAATCTTCTCCTCTGAAACCACTGAAAGTACTGCTTTGAAACTTTGTACACATCATTCGTCAAATGTCCTTAACCAAGTTTGCACCAACCATGGCTGCAGATTAACCAACATGGCCGCCATGGCTAAAAATAGAATGGAGGGGGGGGGAGGGTAAAATACAGTTTTTGGCTTATAGTTCAAAAAGTATAACAGATACAGGAAAACCGAAGAGACATGCCTTTATCGGCATCAAAAGCTCTACGAAACACTCCATTGGGTTGAAGTTGTATGAGGACTTCTAATAGGAGTTATTGCCCTTTAGTTGTCAAAATTGATTATTTTTGACATTTTTGCCTTAAAATCTTGAAAATTATTTGAACTAGAGAAAAAGTTAGTATTGCTTAATTGTTCTGCTCTATGAGGGCTACAAAAATGACTTAGGGTCAAGATTGTCTTATGAACCGTCTAGGGATTATTCTCCTTGAACATTTTTTTAATCAATTTTAATTGATTTTAAAAAATCTTCTCCTCTTTAACCCATTAAAGGACTGCTTTGAAACATTGCACACATCATCAAGAGAGGGGGAGTCAAGAGAGTTTTCAACTGATAGTTAAAAAAGTATAACAGGTACAGCTAATTTGAAGTGAACCTCCCTTCTCCCTCTAAGCATCAAAAGCTCCTCCTTATAGGAATTATTTCCCTTAAAAGGTCAACATTAATGACTTTAGCAGAAGTGTTGGGCAATTCCTTATAGCAAAGAAAAGCTGGATAGAAAATGGTTGTTTGGTTTCAGGTTCAGGTGAGCGATACAGGCTCCTGGGAGCCTCTAGTTTGGCGATTTTTGACAAAATTTTTGGTATTTACAATATAACCTGAAAACTATACGAGGTAGAGTGAAACTGTAAATGGCAAAAATGATCAGCAATAAAAGCCCTACAATTCACTTGATTGGTCTGAAATTGTCAGATGACTCCTTATATGAGTTATTGCCCTTAAATGGTAATTTTTTATGAAATTTTCCGTTTTTGTCCTGTAACTTTAAAACTATAACAGCTAGAGTAAAACTATAATGAGCACAAATGATCAACAATACAAGCCCTACAATTCACTGTATTAGTCTGAAATTGTCAGATGACTCCTTATAGGAGTTATTGCCCTTAAATGGCAATTTTTTATGAAATTTTCCGTTTTCGTCTTGTAACTTGAAAACTATAGCAGCTAGATTGAAACTGTAAATTGCACAAATGATCAGCAATATAGACCTTACAATTCACTTGATTGGTCTGAAATTGTCAGACAACTCCTTAAATAAGTTATTGCCCATAAATGACAATTTTTTATGAAATTTTCAGCTTTTGTCCTGTAACTTTAAAACTGTAACAGCTAGAGTGAAACTTTAATAGCAAAAATGATCAGCAACACAAGCCCTACAAATTACTATTTAAGTCTGAAATTGTCAGATGACTCCTTATAGGAGTTATTGCCCTTAAATTGCAATTTTTGTCTCGCCTGCGACGAAAGTCGCTGGAGGCGAGACATATGTATGGGAATCCGGTGGCGGCGGCGGCATAAACACTTGACATCTTGCTTCATATCTTTGTAAGCCCAAGCCCTAGGTCCATCAAATTTGGTCCAGAGGTAGCTTATGAAGAGTACTTGCCAGTCAGTCACCTGTCACCTGACCTTGACCTCAATTTTACGGTCCAGCGGCTACGTTAAAGTTTTTGGGTTACGACAGTTCCTCTATAACTACGCATGGTAGGATGACAATATTTGATGTATAGGTTGCTGATGACTAGTACATGACTGTCTGGTAGGTGTCACCTGACCTTAACCTCAATTTCACGGTCCAGCGACTACGTTAAAGTTTTTGGGTTACGACAGTTCCTCTGTAACCACGCATGGTAGGATGACAATATTTGGTATATAGGTTGCTGATGACTAGTACATGACTGTCTGGTAGGTGTCACCTGACCTTGACCTCAATTTCACGGTCAAGCGACTACGTTAAAGTTTTTGGGTTATGACAGTTCCTCTGTAACTACACATGGTAGGATGACAATATTTGGTGTATAGGTTGCTGATGACTAGTACATGAATGTCTGGTAGGTGTCACCTGACCTTGACCTCAATTTCACGGTCCAGCGACTACGTTAAAGTTTTTGGGTTACGACAGTTCCTCTGTAACTACACATGGTAGGATGACAATATTTGGTATATAGGTTGCTGATGAATAGTACATGACTGTCTGGTAGGTGCCATTTGACCTTGACCTCAATTTCACGGTCCAGTGACTACGTTAAAGTTTTTAGGTTACTGCTGTTCCCCTGTAACCAAGCATGGTAGGATGACAATATTTGGTATATAGGTTGCTGATGAATAGTAAATGATTGTCTGGTAGGTGTCACCTGACCTTGACCTCAATTTAACGGTTCAGCGACTTCGTTAAAGTTTTTGTATTAGGACAGTTCCTCTGTAACTATGCATAGTATGGTGACAATAATTGGTATACAGGCCGCTTCTCATAATTAATGCTATTTACGTAATGCTTATGACGAAATTTATTTTCGTTACTGATGCGGAATTCAGGCGAGACATTTTTCTGTGTCCACACTTGTTTAATTATAAATTAGTCTATAACACACCTATTAGTAGAGTAAAACTGTAAATTTCTAAAGTACCCTAAAGGACAATGCCTAAAAATCATTTAATTTTCAGAAATTTTCGATGGCACCTTATAGGAGTTATTGTATTTAACAAATTTTTTGAAGAATTGTTTAGTTTTTGCACAGCAACTTAAAAGCTGTAACAACTAGACTGAAACTGTTAATTTCAAAAATTTAATATAGTTTAAGTCATTTGGATTCCAGGTGAGCGATTACAGGCTCCTGGGAGCCTCTAGTTTTATTTTCCAATTTGAATATGCAGGGCTAAATAAAATGAATTGTAGAATGAATGATCCTTGCATGGTTTCCGATTAAACTATATTTTACAATATAACTATATTTTTTCTATATTTTTATTAAATTTGGCCGCCATGACAACAAACAGATATTGACAGTTACTGCTGCTCCTAAATCCATTGAAAATTGAAGTGTAATCTCATAAAAGAAATATTAACATGTACTAACAATATAAGTGCACAAAACAGTTTAAAAATCCTCATAAATGTGAACTATATCATAGGAAAAGAAGTAATCAAAGATGTTTGTTTATATGTATACAGGTGTGTACTGTTGCCCTAAGTCAAATTTAAGGTTTATTTTGACACCAATATCCTCAGAATAAACTACCATCACAAATGGAACAAAACCTGTTATAAGTGCCAATATTGTATTTATAAGTTTGAATGGATCACATTTGGTCATATGTAGTCAAGGTCAGCGATTAGAAGATTCTTGTTAATGTCCAAAAGAGTAAATTTATTATAAAAAACACTCAAATTGAAATAATTATAACAAAAAAATATATATATCTGAGGTTACATATTTTGGGGAATGTGCAGTTGTTTGAACAAGTAGCATTTAGCTTTATAATTTTATCATTCTATAGTGGCTGCAGGCTAGACATATATATAGGACATTATCACCTGACATTGTGTTATCTTTGTAAGCTAAAGCCATAGATCCACCAAATTTGGTCCATGGGTAGTTTATATACTGAGTACTTGTCAGTCTGTCACCTGACCTTGACCTCAATTTGGCAGTCCATTGACTAATTTAAAGTTATTGGATAAAGTCAGTTGCTAAGTAAATAATTCATGGTAGGATGGCATTATTTGTAATATAAGTTGTTATGAAAGGAACATGACAGTCTTTTACCTAACCATGACCTCAATTTCACAGTCCAGTGACCACATTATGTAATTTGATAAAGTCAGTTCCTCAGTAACCATGCATGGTAGGATGACAATATTTGGTATATAGCTTGTTAATAAAAGGTATATGATAGTCTGATAGGTTTCATCTGACCTTGACCTCAATTTCACAGTCCAGTGACTACATTAAAGTAATTGGATTTAGTCAGTTCCTCAGTAACCCTGCTTGGTAGGATTTGTTTTGAATGGTGTTTAATGCCACTTTCTGCAGTTTTTCAGCGATATCATGGTGTCCAGTTTTAATTGGGGAGGAATTCGAAGTACCCAGAGAAAACCTTTGGTGGGAAAACTGGCAATCCTTGTCAATAATGATTAGTGTTGACAGACCACATAATTAATAGTAGATAAACTACCTTAACCACTCAGCCACCGAGACCCCTGCATGTATGATGACAATATTTGGTATATATGTTGCTGATGAGTGGTACATTAGTCTTG
The DNA here is from genome assembly GCA_944474755.1 of Limnoperna fortunei. Taxonomy (NCBI): domain Eukaryota; kingdom Metazoa; phylum Mollusca; class Bivalvia; order Mytilida; family Modiolidae; genus Limnoperna; species Limnoperna fortunei. The sequence goes on along the minus strand of OX104113.1, from coordinate 93,417,153 downwards.
TAGGTCTCAGTTGACCTTGACCTCAATTTCTAATACAGAGTGCAGGAGAGACATTTTTTGGTGTCCACTCTGGTTTGTAATTAAAAGAGTGAAACTATAACTGTAATAATTTTGTGTAAGTTACAGTCCGATATATAACATTGTTACATTAATGGTAAGAAAGTTACTGGTACTTGTATAAAGTACAGAGATAAATAAATTGTTAACTATTGATTTAATTTTTTTTCAGAATGGTTGCTAAAGAATTACAGAAAATAAAGTGTTTTAATTGTATCCTTAAAAAATAATAATTTAATTTGCTTTGTAACCTGAAATCTGATTGGCCAATTCAAATGGAGCTATCCATGTTTTACAACAGAACTGCATTGGTTGCATTACCTATCTTTATGCCATTAAATTAAAGTAGTTCCATAATGTCATCGATGTTTTAAATGTTAAATTTGTTAAGTATTTCATTAAAATCAAATTATAGGAAATATTTTTAATCCTTAACAGGTCTTACTCTATAACCTGTTCAGGAAATGTATAATATTTCTAAAATAATTCATATAAAGACTGTTTGCTATGGTATGTAAGGACATTGAAACAAGAACAATTTAAGCACATAATGATAGACAACTGACTTTTTTTTTGAGGTGGAGCCTCGGTTTGCGAAGTTGTTAAGGTAGATAGTCTTCTACTATTGACCATGTGTCTGTCAAAACAGGTTTCAGTACCACTGCGAGCAGAGTGTGCTCATCTCCAATCTTACTTGACAAGTTTTCCAACTACCAAAAATCATTAAACTGTAGTGTTGGGAAATCGGAAAATTTTCATAATCGATTATCGGAAATAATCGAAAAGACATAATCGATTAATAATCGGAAAATCTTTGATGGCGGTCCTTCTTTTATTTTATAAAATCCAAAATATTCCCAAACCCTGGATTTGGTTTTTCCAGGGTATGAATAAATTTGTCTAGTCTCGTAGTTGTTGTTATTTGGGTCATGATCGACCGCTTCGACCTTGTCATCCATTTTACTATACCCGGAAACGGATCGGACAGGTTAATTACAGAACAAAACCGGACAGAATTGAATTTCCGTATTTCGATCGGCGATGTCTGCGACATCCAATTTTTAGCTCACCTGACCCAAAGGGTCAGTGTGAGCTATTCTCATCACTTTGCGTCCGTCGTCGTCGTCGTCGTCGTCGTCTTCGTCGTCGTCGGCCGTAAACTTTTTACATTTTAATCTTCTTCTCCACAACCACTTGGCCAATTGGAACCAAACTTGGCAGGAATGTTTATTGGGTGGTTCTTAACAAAGTTTGAGTTTTTGGTGCTGATCAAATATGAAACATGGCTGCCAGGGCCATTAATGCATTCTGATTGGCTGAAATTCAAAAATCTTCTTCTCATAAACTGCTTGGCAGATTGATTTGAAATATTGCAGAAATGTACCTTAGATAGTCCTCTACAAAGTTTGAGTTTTTTGTGCCGATCCAAAATCCAAGATGGCCGCCATCGCAGGACATAGTTTAACATAGGACCCTATGGGAAAAACATATAAACAACTTCTTCTCTGAAACTGTTCCACACAATGAAGCTAAATTAATAAGGAAATGAAGGTTGCATAATTATCTTATTGTTTTGGGTTTTTCGAGCCAATTGCAAATTCAACATGGCTTCCAGGGCCATTAATGTGTTCTGATTGGCTGAAATTCAAAAATCTTCTTCTCATAAACTGCTTGGCAGATTGATTTGAAATATTGCAGAAATGTACCTTAGATAGTCCTCTACAAAGTTTGAGTTTTTTGTGCCGATCCAAAATCCAAGATGGCCGCCATCGCAGGACATAGTTTAACATAGGACCCTATGGGAAAAACATATAAACAACTTCTTCTCTGAAACTGTTCCACACAATGAAGCCAAATTAATCAGGAAAGGAAGGTTGGATAATTATCATATTATTTTGGGTTTTTCCAGCCAATTGCAAATTCAACATGGCTTCCAGGGCCATTAATGCATTCTGATTGGCTGAAATTCAAAAGTCTTCTTCTCATAAACTGCTTGGCAGATTGATTTAAAATGTAGCAGAAATGTACCTTATGTGGTCCTCTACAAGGTTTGAGTTTTTTGTTCCGATCCAAAATCCAAGATGGCCACCATCACAGGACATAGTTTAACATAGGACCCTATGGGAAAAACATACGACCCTATGGGAAAAACATACAAACAACTTCTTCTCTGAAACTGTTCCACACCATGAAGCCAAATTATGAAGAAATGATTAATGGATATTTATCTTATTATTTTGAATTTTTTTAGCCAATTGCAAATTGAACATGGCTTCCAGGGCGACTAATGGGTTCTGATTGGCTGAAATTTCAAAAATCTTCTTTTTACAAACCGCTTAGCAGATTGATTTGAAAAATTGCAAAAATGTTCCTTAGATGGTCCTCCACAAAATTTGAGTTTTTTGTGGCGATCCAAATTCCAAGATGGCCGCCACAGTGGAACACAGCTTAACATAGGACCCTATGGGAAAACCATACAAACAGCATCTTCTCTGAAACTCAGTTCCACGCAATTTAACCAAATAATGCAGAAGTGAATCTTAGATAGTAATCTTATCATTTTAAGTATGTTTCGAGCCGATAGGAAACTCAACATGGCTGCCAGAGCTGCAAATGCGTTCTGACTGGCTGAGATTTTAAAATTTGTTTTCTCACAAACAGCTTGGCAGATTTTAGGATATGTGATATTGTATGGTCCTCTACCAATTTTGAGTTTTTTGTTTCGATCCAAAATACAAGATTGCTGCCACTATGGAACATCACTTAACATACTAACCTATGAAAAAACATAAAAACTGCTTCTTCTCAGAAACACTCCTATTGCTGATTGTAAATTCAACGTGGCAACATTCTTAGAAACAGTATCTTCACATAAACTCTTTTGCATTTAATATCAAAATTTGCAAGAAAAGTCTTGTCTTAAAAAGTTTTTTTGTAAGTCAGGTGAGCGATACAGGCTCTTAAGAGCCTCTAGTTATTTTGAACATCGATTAGTAAGATCGGCGGGTGAAAAACGACAGTTTATCGATTGTAGGCGATAATCGTTCCATCACTATTAAACTGTTTCACATTTATAAAGGCACATTCTTTTCACGCAGCCATTCCATACTTTTATTTATTTATTTTTTTTTCTATGATGTTTATTATTGATATTTGCATTCCTCATAGCCTTACCTATATACCTAATCAAATAACTATTAAAAAGTGGATAACTAAAAATGGTTAAGAACTCTCCTTGACTTAACCAGATCTTTCTGACAATGCAATATCCAGTGCTCAAGGATCAGACTCGTTTGATCAGAATTGTGGCACAGAGTCATCTATATTCCTTGGACAACATTCTACTCCACAACAGTACAGAAGTTGCCTTAAACAATCAGCCAGTGCAAATTATGCTAGTCTGGATTCTCGATTTGTGAATTTCAAGGCACCAGTACCAATATCACAGTTTAGCAATCCAAACAGTTTCAATGACCCTAAAGAATTGGACATGATGAGAGGTTTTGATTCTGTTAGAGAGGCCTTGCTACGGACTTCTAGCGCTATCAAAGACATCGATGAAATTTTAGAAAAAAAAAGTTTTAAATCCTGAAAAAATTAAGCTTTATCAGAAAATAGGTGAAGATGACAAGCAAACAGTAGATGTGATCTGTGATATTTAAAGATAACTATTTTTTACTCCCATTATTATCTTCTCAAATATAGCTCATATGGTATTGTCACCTACAAGGAAAATTGGTGTTGGGGGGGGGGGGGGTTTAATGTGGGTGGGTTAGGGGATGTTTGTTAGATTAGCTTATCTATAAGATGGGTAAATTTTACTTTTCTTTTGATCAATCATACTACAAAGGAATACTTATTCAAGTTTGCTTTTTATTAGCTCACCTGACCCAAAGGGTCATGTGAGCTATTGTTATCACTTTGCGTCCGTCGGCGTCGTCGGCGTCGTCGTCGTCTGTAAACTTTTTACATTTTAATCTTCTTCTCTGAAACCACTTGGCCAATTGAAACCAAACTTGGCCATAATGTTCATTGGATGGACCTTTACAAAGTTTGTGTTTTTTATTTTGATTGGTAAACCAATATGGCCGCCACCTCAAGACTTAGTTTAACATAGGATCCTATGGGAAAAAAGTTAAAAAGGGCTTCTTCTCTGAAACCGTTTAACCAATCAAAACAAAACTTACTAGCAATATTGTTTAGATGGTCCTCTATAAAGTTTGTGTTTTAGATGGGAATTGGAAATTCAAAATGGCCGCCACTGCAGGACTTAGTTTAACATAGAACCCTATGGGAAAAAGTTTTAAAGGCTTCTTCTCTGAAACCGGTTAATCAATGGAAACAAAAACTTACTAGCAATATTGTTTGGATGGTCCTCTATAAAGTTTGTGTTTTTTATGGCAATTGGAAATTCAAAATGGCTGCCACCGCAGGACTTAATTTAACATAGGACCCTATGGGAAAAAGTTTGAAAGGCTTCTTTTCTGAAACCGGCCAACCAATGGAAACAAAACTTACTAGCAATATCAGTGATACTTGTAGGATTTTTTTATGGTGAGTCCTGGACTCATCACTTTTGAGAATGGTGAGTCCCAAAAAATTTTCATGAGTCCCACATATCACAGATGAGTCCAGCTAAGTGCATGCATACAGCCGTTTTCTTTTATTAAATGTCTTTTTATAAAAAGATATAATATGGCTTACTAGTATGTTAATGTCATGCTATGTTATATTAGTAGTTAATGTAGTTGAGTTTCGCAGTCTTCTGGAGTATGATTGAACTCCATTCATTACTTGAAACATGCTGATGTTTGCCCATTAAAGAGAGACTGGTGTATTACAAGTTACCTGGCTCTTCTTAGAATTGAATGTCAGATATATTAATATTAATATTTCTTCCAAACAACTCATAACCCCTCCCCCCCCCCCCTTTTTCAGATCCTAGTCTGTAGCAGATTATCTTCTTGATATATACAAAAATTAACCATTTATTAGATAACTAATCTAATGTTCATATTGAAGATATCTTTTACCGGTCAAGAATTATTACTTTGAAAAAAAGCGTAAGAATTGCAACTGCAAGGTTCCGACCGTGTATTGAAATTTGAAAACACGAGTGTATTATCAACGCTTAAATTTATCTGTAAAAACTGTCCATCAATACCGAACGTTTATTGTTTAATAAACATCTTAATTAAGGCATATTTGCCGCCCGAGTGATTGCTACCTGCTGAGAATCAGACGAAACAGGTAAACATCGATCGCCATTTGTAAGAATATGTTATCACGCATCGAAGACGGAATTGACATGACGGAAATTCGTACGCGTCCGACAACTGACATGGACGCGTACTGGGACGCGTTAGATGTTGAAAAGGCGCGTCCAGAACTGAAAAGACGCGTACAATACGCATCTAGACGCGTTGCGAGGATCCCTGCAATATTGTTTGGATGGTCCTCTATAAAGTTAATGTTTTTTATCCCAATCTGATATTCAAAATGGCCACCACCGCAGGACTTAGTTTAACATTGGACCCTATGGGAAAAAGGTTAAAAAGGGCTTCTTCTCTGAAACCGGTTAACCAATCAAAACAAAACTTACTAGCAATATTGTTTGGATGGTCCTTTATAACGTTTATGATTTTTATGCCAACTGGAAATTCAAAATGGCCACTACCGCAGGACTTAGTTTAACATAGGACCCTATGGGAAAAAGTTTTTATAGGCTTCTTCTCTGAAACCGGTTAATCAATGGAAACAAAAACTTACTAGCAATATTGTTTGGATGGTCCTCTATAAAGTTTATGCTTTTTATGGCAATTTGAAATTCAAAATGGCCGCTACCGCAGGACTTAGTTTAACATACGACCCTATGGGAAAAAGTTTGAAAGGCTTCTTTTCTGAAACCGGCCAACCAATGAAAACAAAACTTACTAGCAATATTGTTTGGATGGTCCTCTATAAAGTTAATGTTTTTTATCCCAATCTGATATTCAAAATGGCCGCCACCACAGGACTTAGTTTAACATTGGACCCTATAGGAAAAAGGTTAAAAAGGGCTTCTTCTCTGAAACCGGTTAACCAATCAAAACAAAACTTACTAGCAATATTGTTTGGATGGTCCTTTATAAAGTTTATGATTTTTATGCCAACTGGAAACTCGAAATGGCCGCTACCGCAGGACTTAGTTTAACATAGGACCCTATGGGAAAAAGTTTTAAAAGGCTTCTTCTCTGAAACCGGTTAATCAATGGAAACAAAAACTTACTAGCAATATTGTTTGGATGGTCCTTTATAAAGTTTATGTTTTTTATTGCAATTGGAAATTCAAAATGGCCACCTCCCCCGCAGGACTTAGTTTAACATAGGACCCTATGGGCAAATAAAAAAAATCTTCTCTATACAACTGGTTAACCAATGAAACAAAGCTTTCTAGTAATATTGTTTGGATGGTCCTATTTAAAGTTTATTGAAAATTACAGGACTTGCTTTACGTCAGGGAAATGCCATCTTCATTGCCTATAAAATCAGGTGAGCGATACACGCTCTTAAGAGCCTCTGGTTCTTTTTTTTCCAAAATAAATGTACCCTGGCTTCGGGATTGCTTATCCGTTATTCTATGTAAAATCAATTCATAACAATAATTATGATTACAACATCCGATTTCAATCAAAATGCACTCTTTCATTTCTTTATGCATAGCCTTAATAATTCATTTTATTTTAAACTAAATTAATTAAAATTACTTTACTACACTGCTATGTTTCTCTCTAAGAGTTATGTCCCATAGAGAGAAACATGGCAATTTAGTAAGGTAATTTTAATTAATTTAGTTAGAAGTTAAAATAAAAATTAATTATATGTATTGAAACTATGAGTGACACCAAATATTTTGTTGTGAGTGCAACCAAATTTTTTGTTGACATTTTATTGTGGAAATGAACTTATTTGGTACATATTATTGTTTATTAATTTTTGTGGCAATATCACAGTGAATTATCTAAATCATCTCTATAAAAAATTTTGATTGATATAAAATCATAATTTTAGAACAATAACTACCATAGTTATGTGTTTCTGACCTTTTGATCTTCCTGTCCTATATTTCTGAGTCCGTAGGATATGGCTGATTTAGATGTAATTGTCATATTTATATATATTTATTTATTTATTTTGTTACATACAAACAATAAATGTAAATTCTGTTTCTATATAACTTATTAAATGCACAAAATATTGGCATTAGCTAGTTTATATGGCTAAATGTGTTGTTTTTAGGCCGCCATTTCTCCACTTTAAATACAAACCTTAATAATCACGTTATTACCGTTTTTACACATTTTCATTTTTTGGCTATGCAAACTTAAGTGATGAAGTCGACAGGAAAGTAGGGTTAATACTTTATGTAATCGACTCCTATCTATTTAAACTTAGTAATTTTGTGTAAAATTGTGAAAAAGTTTAAACTAATTTTTTGGCTATTTAACTCTGCCTGTAGTGTACCCAGTTTTATGTATCATTCAGTGTTGCAATTTTTTATGAATAACCTTTTTCTTTTTTAACCAGGTTTAAACTTGGAAATTTTGTATTAAATTGTACAAAAGACAGTACAAATTTTGTGTAATAAACTCCAACTAGATCTCTAAAACTGCACAAAAAACCTCCACACATTAATGTTGTGCACTTGGCTGTTATGGAAAGATTTCAGGAATTTTTTCCCATTTTTAGCAAACTTTACATAACAAAGTACTTTATAGTATCATCTTTCTAGTTTTTGGTTTTTTTTTGCCTTTACAAAAAAAGATGTTGGCATGGGCATATTAGTTTACCCATGTCTGTTTGTGGGTCTGTCTGTCCTGATTGGCTTGTCCAGCTCAGTCTACAGTTTTAGGGCTACAACATTTAATGTTTTTATAGATAATAAAAGGTGTGGGGCCAAAGGATTTAGATTTTCTCTAAATTTTCATAAAATTGGAGATCTTTGGACTTAGTTTGTAGGTTGCTTGCCATATAGGTGTACATTTCTTGTCCGGCTATAGCTACAGTGTTGATATTTTGTAGGGTATTTTAAAACATATGGAATTTGCATGGCCAAAGGATTTTGATTTTTGTGAAATATTCTTAAAACTACAGATAGTTGTAGGACCAGATAACAGGTAATATTTTTCATATATGAAACTGCAGCATTTATATTTCTTAGGGTATTTGAAAACATATGGAGGTGTGCAGAGCCATAGGATTTTGTTTTTTTTATGAAATATTCTTAAAACTACATAATATTTGTACTTAGCAGACCAGATGACTGAGATAGGGGTACATGTCCTGTCCAACTATCTTCTCCCTTTGTAGAGCTACAGCATTTATATAGGAGGATGTGTGCACATTATGAGAGTCGTCATTCATAGAACGTTATGTTAAAAATGACCTCGAACAACAGGTAGAAAACAGTTATGGAACGCAAAATAAATATTCTAATATGACCTGCTTTACCACAACTGTGGTAAAAAAATGATTTACCTATGAGCAACACGCGCTGAGAAGGGCGTGTTTTAAATGGCTGTTCCAATTACAAAACTGCAACTCCCACCGGAAAGCTATTGCATATGACGTTTAAATCTTACAAGTTTAGCTTTTCTAAAAAGCTAACCGTCTCTTAGCTGCATTACAAATTTTAAGGATTTATTAAAGTATCTGGTTTTTGTAATTTATATGTAAGATAGGTAAACTATGTACATGTGCCTTGTAAGGACTTTGTTTACGCTAAACTTTTATCCAATGGTGCTTGAGAGATTTAAATGCCTGTCGTCACTTTACACGTGCTGTTTAAAAAATAATTAAAAACAAAAGTTGACTCCCTAAACAACAAATGTTCAACATTAGCGGTAAAAATATGTTTTGTTAAATTTGCATCAATATCAGAACGAAAATAAAGATACAGAACATATATTTTTTTCCTTACCCAAACAGCTTTAAAAAGTAGGGAGATTTTGGTACAATGTTTACCTTTTAATTGTTCACTGACCAATGCATTGAACGAAATATAAGTCAATATGTGGAACGTAACATTACTACAATAAAATGCTGATTAACGAAAATAAAGATATTGAACATATAATTTTTTTCCAAAACGGCTTTATAAAGTAGGGAGATTTTGGTACAGTGTTTACCTTATAATTGTTCACTGACCAATGCATTGAATGAAATAGAAGTCAATATGTGGAACGATACATTACTACAATAAAATGCTGATTAACGAAAATAAAGATATAGAACATATAATTTTTTTCCTTCCAAAACGGCTTTATAAAGTAGGGAGATTTTGGTACAATGTTTACCTTATTATTGTTCACTGACCAATGAATGAAATAGAAGTCAATATGTGGAACGTTACATTACTACACTAAAATACTGATTACAACCCCGATTTGACCTAAGAATATGTCGAAATTTCAGTACACATACTAGTGCGATCCTGAGGTAAACCAATGAAATGAGAAAACTATTTATAGATTTAGTTAACCACCCAATCAAGTAACAGAGAGTCATTTACTCCGAAGACTGATCATCATTTGACTATGTATACCGTCTCCCATGGGAGACGGTAATAAATAGCGACACGCGCTATAATTATCCGTTGCAATATATTGTGTGTTACATTGATGGAACAGCAAGTTTATAACGGAAATGATGTTTTCTATAGGTACGAAAATATAATACATGTACTCTAATTGTCTTATTAGAATAGAAATAATTCACGGAGGCTGTGGTTTATCATTGTTTTACCACGGGGTGACCCATTTATGTCGTATTATTTTATCCCGAGCGATAGCGATAATGAATGGTCATAATGGAATTATTTCTTAAATATTTATATGTTGCATAATTTATATACAAAGTTGAGTACATTTCATTTGAAATGAATTTTCATTGAAATTACATAATTTCTTAATCCTTTTAATTGGGCTAATTTGAATAAAATATTTCAATTATTCAAATACTCATTGGCATTACCACATTGATGGAAAATGACTATCACATGTTTTCCTATTGGATACGACGGGACATTTTAATCCACGAGTTTTTCGAATTTGTCAGAAGCGGTTTAAAAGGGCTTCAGGGAGACCCTAATCTGTGGAAATGAGAAAAGCCGGAATGGTTTCTTGCTATATATGATAGCATATGTTTTTATCTATAAGTTTTGAACGAATTGAAATATCACTGTAATTAAAACGTATTCGTAAAAATAATATAAAGTTCAACACGCCGAATATAAGATTATTTTGACTTATATTACTTAAAACTTGACCGGAAGGGTCGTTTTGTCGACCATATTCGGCAAGTTTTCAACTCTGATTCTAAATTATGTTCAACTTGTAGAACCCGATGAAAAGCGGGTAAGATATTCCACAAGAAAATTTATAAATTCAGCGATTTATTACTCACTTATATTTAAAAAAAACGATCGTTGTCCAAGTTGACCTGAAAGGTGATTCGTTGTAATGTGACATATAACTTTAAACCCAAAATTATACACACATGCAAAACCGCGGTCAGAAGTGATTAAAATAAATTTCATTGAAATTTAACTATTCAAAAGTAAAATTGGGTTCCAGTGCTCGATCGCGGAGCGTCCCGGGGCTTCAACGGGTGGCGGATGGGAGGGGCTCTCGATGAGGGGTTGTCAGGACCGTATGGGGTGACTGCCACGGTGCTGACCCCTTTTGTAGATTTCGAGAAGTAGTGTCATGTGAGCTATTGTTATCACTTTGCGTCCGTCGGCGGCGTCTGTAAACTTTTTACATTTTAATCTTCTTCTCTGAAACCAATTGGCCAATTGAAACCAAACTTGGCCATAATGTTCATTGGATGGACCTTTACAAAGTTTGTGTTTTTTATTTTGATTGGTAAACCAATATGGCCGCCACCTCAAGACTTAGTTTAACATAGGACCCTATGGGAAAAAAGTTAAAAAGGGCTTCTCTAAAACCGTTCAACCAATCAAAACAAAACTTACTAGCAATATTGTTTGGATGGTCCTCTATAAAGTTTGTGTTTTTGATGGGAATTGGAAATTCAAAATGGCCGCCACCACAGGACTTAGTTTAACATAGGTCCCTATGGGAAAAAGTTTTAAAAGGCTTCTTCTCTGAAACCGGTTAATCAATGGAAACAAAAACTTACTCGCAATATTGTTTGGATGGTCCTCTATAGTTTGCGTTTTTTATGGCAATTGGAAATTCAAAATGGCTGCCACCGCAGGACTTAATTTAACATAGGTCCCTAAGGGGAAATGTTTGAAAGGCTTCTTTTCTGAAACCGGTCATCCAATGGAAACAAAACTTACTAGCAATATTGTTTGGATGGTCCTCTATAAAGTTAATGCTTTTTATCCCAATCGGAAATTCCAAATGGCCGCCACCGCAGGACTTGGTTTAACATTCAACCCTATGAGAAAAAAGTTTAAAAGGGCTTCCTCTCTGAAACCGTTTAACCAATCAAAACAAAACTTAATAGCAATATTGTTTGGATGGTCCTCTATAAAGATTATGTTTTTTATGGCAATTGGAAATTCAAAATGGCCGCTACCGCAGGACTTAGTTTAACATAGGACCCTATGGGAACAAGTTTTTAAAGGCTTCTTCTCTGAAACCGGTTAATCAATGGAAACAAAAACTTACTAGCAATATTGTTTGCATGGTCCTCTATAAAGTTTATGTTTTTTTATGGCAATAGGAAATTCAAAATGGCCGCTACCACAGGACTTAGTTTAACATAGGACCCTATGGGAAAAAGTTTTTAAAGGCTTCTTCTCTGAAACCGGTTAATCAATGGAAACAAAAACTTACTAGCAATATTGTTTGGATGGTCCTTCATAAAGTTTATGTTTTTTATGGCAATTGAAAATTCAAAATGGCCGCCACCGCCGCAGGACTTAGTTTTACATAGGACCCTATGTGCAAATAAAAAAAATCTTCTCTATACAACCGGTTAACCAATTAAACAAATCTTTCTAGTAATATTGTTTGGATGGTCCTATTTAAAGTTTATTGAAAATTACAGGATTTACTTTAACATCAGGGAAATGCCATCTTCATTGCCTATAAAATCAGGTGAGCGATACAGGCTCTTAAGAGCCTCTGGTTTGTTGTTGCCACTGCAAGGGGTTCCCCGCCTCTACCGATACTATATACATTTCGAGTTGCAGTCTAATCTGTGTTCCCTACGTCCCATCCCTTTTCTTTTGCCCGTTGATTAATTCATTGCTAACTTGTTCTTGTTATGAATATAGCTGTTAGGCTTTCAAACCATATTGGTACATTCTTTGTAACATATTGAAATACATTGACATGTAATTAAAAAAATGCGTTTTCTGTTGCTTTGTGTGTAAATTTTTTCGTTGATTTGTTTTCCTTATTAAATAAATAATATACGTATGATCTGTTAAAAATAGCAACTTAAATGTAGTAAACTGTCATCATGGGCAGTACATTTGCAAACGCTTACATAAATTATAAACTGTAAATAAATTTCTGCATATTTTCACAACTAATTATATTTACGAATAAAAATATCATTAGACGGGAAAAGGAAGACAACCATGTGAAATATAAAATGGTTGTGATCTACTTAAAAAAGTCACTCAACCGTCAAATCGTCTTATGCCTCGCAATAAACTTTTGCAATCGTAATTTATGAACTGTGAAACATAAATACTGAATATTTTCACAGGTAATGATTATTATTTGGATCTAGTTTGCTTTAACAAGGAACTACACTTACAGTTTATTAAGGTGCCAATTGACGGAATATGTTGATAATCGATATAAGATTGTAAATGAGTTGCAAACGAACACTGTCGAATTGAGTAATATAGATAATCTCGAGTCAAACTTTAATTGATTGATTGATTGATTGATTGATGATTAACGTCCAGCAAGCTATATTCAGGACTTGAAACTTTAAATTATAAATTTTTGTAAAATAAATGATAACAGATGCAAATTTAAGTCATTGAAGTCTTAATAATTACTGCAAGAACTTATTAACTGGAATACACGGTAATAAATTGCAATAACAGCCATACCTTTAAAGATGATAAAACCTCGGAAATTGATCAACGTCAGGCAGGTATGAGTGCCCATTTCATATACTTTACGGATTTAAACTATAAGGGAATAAAATACTACTTTAGATTTGAGTAATTCGATGTATCAGGATCATAATTCTGCAAAAATCTTAATTTCGAAAAGTTTTCGACTAAGGTTCCCTTATAAATTACGCCGCTCATTTAATGAAAGTGTGCACGACCAAAGGATTTTGATTTTCATTCAGTTTTCTTAAAATTTCTGCTTGCTTCACACACATCATTTCACTGGTCAGGAAGGAGAATCATTTCACTGGTCAGGCAAGGTAATAATTTCACTGGTCAAGCAGGGGAATCATTTACAATTTTTGTAACAAATAAAATCCAGCAGCGTTGATTTTATTTGTAGATGTATATAAATATTTGGTATGAACTCTATATCTGATGGAATCAATAAATTATTCAATTAATTTATCTGTACTGTGACTGAATGACAAGTAACTTCATCCTAAATAATAGCTACAATAATGTAGCTCCTTATTTTTTTATTATGGACGTCCATTAAAAAAAAAAGAAAAGGAGCTACATTATTGTAGCTACCTAAATAATAGATACCAGAGGCGGGTGGAGGGGACGTTCGCCCCCTCCCTTAAAAAGGGGAAAAGAAAGAGAAAGTGAGCGAAAAAAGGAAGAAAGTCACAGAGAGAAAATGAAGAGCGAGCGAGCGAGAGAGTGTTAAAAATGTTAAAATTTGTAGTCAACACCCTCTCAATTGCTTAAATCCCACCAGCTTCCCCAGCCTTGCCCCCCCCTTACTCCCGCACCATGGCGCTGCGTTCTCCAGACCCTTTGCCCGAATGTCGTCCCCTAGCCCGATTGTCTGGATACAAAAAAAATCCAAATTAAGTCAATATATATTAGTTGCACAAATTCCATCTTCACATGCACAATATGTATAGATTAACTTTGGTCAATTAAGTTTAATATAGCTGATTTGACTTTATGTGTGATCCACTCCAATCTTTAGTAACAAGGATCGCCAGTGTTTTTGCCGAAGATCGGGGTTTTCTCCGGGTACTCCCAATAAAACGTCATGATATTGATGAAAATGGCATTAAACATTATTCAAACAAACATTATTTCCATCAACAGTTCCTCCATCTTTTCTTAATTCTTGACATACATGCCGCGCTTGGAAGGTTAAGGTTAGTAAGTGCATGGATTCTGGCATTGTAGTTTGTCGAAGCCAGGGGCGTAGCTGCCTATACGCGAGTACGCGGCTGAATCCACATTATTTTAAGAACAAAATTGCAATCTATCCCTGTAATCAATAAACTGTCCATTTCAGTTCTAAATAAACCACTTTAGAATTCTCCAAATTGCACCAAATTGCACCATTGTTTTCAAAAATATTCCGGGGTGCATACCCGGACCCCACTAGTTCTTTGTGAATCCACATTGTAACTAGTCTAGCTACGCCCCTGGTTCAAGCCGCCTGTACACCTGGACGAAGATGTACTTTGCCAAGGTACGTACCTTGACAACGCGTGTTTAGACGTGTGCAAAGTTAAAAGGATAATTATCTCGCTATGAAATTTATATCTTTATATAGTATACGATATATCCCTTTCTAACGTATTGAGTCAAGTTATTGTATTAAAAATAAATGGAAATTTGAAAAACAAGCAGCCACCACCAACTAAAAAGTAAAACTAAATGTCCTAGATTAATATATAATCCATATTTCAACAGTCCAATTTACATTCCCAAATGATTTACATTGATAAGGGTCACTGACATTGTTTTTCTTGATTACAAACAATACATTAGTCTTAGGTATGAGTGATCAACCGATATTAGTACTTTGATCGCGATATACTGGAATTCTATACTTATATAGTATAGACTGCCCCTGGTACCATAGACAGTTGATATTATTCAAAACTTGTTTGTAGTTGATGCTATCTTCAGAACGCACCATCATGTACAGTGTTTAATTCTCTCTGTCGAAGTTCAGATTTCTGCTAACAATATTGTTAAAGGTATCGGTGAAACGGATACATTTTTTAATTTAAATTCATAAATAGCTGAGTTACGGATCGAAGTTGGTTTGTTCTCATTATGAGGGTCGGGAGGACCTTTTTCGGACGTCGGAATTGTGTTTTTTTTTCAAAGGGAATTCATGATTTGGTTAAAATTTGACCGGGTATGAAGGAATAATGCGGAAGCGAGATCCGAAAAAGAGCATACTGTTCGCCGGGAATTCGGGATTTAAAGTTACCGGGATTAGCTTTTATTGCTTAATAAATGTCAAACCTTACACTGCTACGCAAGGATTCCAAAGACCAAAAAATATCATATTATCACAGTCCAGTAAATAAAATCTGGAATTAAAGTCACGGTAATCCCAAAAAGTTGTTTATTTAGAATAATATCTTTTATTACAATAAAATAGTACGAAAATTATATAGCCATTGATCTGGACTAGTATAACTAATTATGGGTTAATCTACTTCTCAATATTGGCAATATTGAAAACAAATGGACAATTTTTTATTGATTCTGAATTTTTTAAATTTCGCTGGAATTTTTTATCGGGAATTCAGGATGAGGACCCTCCTCCCCTCCCTCCATTATCGTAAAATGTGGAAACTGTAGTTGTTCGGCCCACAGAGATGTCTATCTTATCGCTGCGATCATCCTAGGGCAGCGGATAATGAGAGTCGGGGCCGTAAGCAGCATTTCAAATTGGAGTACACTGACTTGCGGCTAGGGGTTAGGGACCGCTGACCTACGGCTAGGGGTTAGGGACCGCTGACCTACGGCTAGGGGTTAGGGACCGCTGACCTACGGCTCAGATAGTTGTATGAAAATTGGGCATGATTGGTTCTTAAATTATCTCTTGTTTCTCACTATGTATTGTATCCGAGATCCCCACTTCTCCTGTCGGCACATCGAATACATACATAAAATTTTACTTGCTAAATAAAAAATATATAAAACAAATCTTAAAAGGCACTTGTGGACTGATTTAATCTTTGCTTACAGTCCAGCGGGCTGTATTCAGGACGAGACATTTGTAGACTTGAAGTCTACTGGACCAATTAGAGCATCTCATACAAGTATGTAAGATTTGTGTCACTTAAAGAGACCAAGTTCAGAACATAAGTGTCAATAGGAAATTCAATATTACCATTTCTACAGTGCATATAGCTACCTATTGGATCTTTTAGTATATGTTTTAAGATTACTTGTAGTCAAGACCTATTTAATACAATGAATGCATGGCTTTTAGACCAACATAATTATATCATAAAGTATTATGGTGTGTTAAGTCCTAATTTTGATTGGTTCGTGTAGACAATGTCCCCCCAAAATATTCTGTGTATATATTCTATTTCTAAAGCATATTTAAGGCTTGTTACTATTTTTAAA
The DNA here is from genome assembly GCA_944474755.1 of Limnoperna fortunei. Classification (NCBI taxonomy): domain Eukaryota; kingdom Metazoa; phylum Mollusca; class Bivalvia; order Mytilida; family Modiolidae; genus Limnoperna; species Limnoperna fortunei. Next base: position 93,400,577 of record OX104113.1, on the reverse strand, counting down.
GCATATTTAAGGCATGTTACTATTTATAAAGCATATTTAATACTTGTTTCTAAAAATAGATCCGGATATGTTACTATTTATAAAGCATATGTAAGGCTTGTTTCTAAAAATAGATCCGGATATAGTCTTCCGACTCATTATTCTAAATTTAAATAAATAGAGAAAAATTCATATGTAATATAACAATTATGGACTTTTTACTGTGTCAATACGTAGTTATATGGACCTGTAGAAAAATATTGACCTCGGACGTCGTCCTCGGTCAATATTTTCCTCCACGGTCCATATAACTACGTATTGACCTCGTAAAAAGTCCTTATTTGATAAATATTATCTAGCGGATTTCTGAACCATCAAAAATACAGGGTTAATACCAAATATTTATATAAGTCTACAAATTAAGCGCAACACTGTTAGAATCAGAATTAAAACTGTCAATTTTTTTGCTTAACCTCATTGGGATTAGAACTCGTTGTGACTCTGTGGCACATATTCGCCTGCATCATGTCCATCTGCCAAATCTGCCATTTACAAATATATCTTTATTAACCGATGTATATAGAGATAGACATTACATGAGTACTAGCGTATCACGATAAAATTGTCGTAACAATACGTATTAATCTGACATCTAGCAAAGCGTTTTTTGTATATAATTATATAGAATGACAAAAGTTACTTGTCATACAGTCAAAGTAAAGTAAATTATATACAGACGTCTACTTATTGTGACAACCACATAATATATCTATCCGGCGGATTTGTTAAGATTATATCAATTTACATGATATTTTATGGATAGTGCATCCTCTCTTGATTTACAACTGGATTCATGACAAATAAGATCAATTTAAATTAAAGTCTGCACATACGGTCATCTACTAGTCCGAGAATCCTCTGCCGTCTAGCGCATTTTGCGTGGTCTGGGTCCTGTTTCAGAAAACATCTCTAATTTTAGGATTTCCTCAACATATCCTCAACTCAAAAATTGACCAATCAGATTGCTTAAAAATTCAAATTTGATGAAAAACTCAAGGATTTGATGAAAATCTCAATTTGAGATGTTTTTTGAAACTGGGGCCAGAAGTCCAACGCTTTGTTTGGGTAGTCCCATGCAAAAAAAAGGCGTTAGACGGCAAAGGATTCTCGGACTAGGCCAACTACAGGACTTGGACGATCATTCTCTCCTTTCAGGAGAATCTGAGTCCACATATGTTGCTCAGTGTAATATTGTTGTTACAATACGAATAAATGCTTCATGTCAGAGGGCTTTCTGGTTTTACTTCTTCACGTAAATATTAAGTCAGATCAAGTACTTTTCCGGTTTTATTTTCATTAAATTCTATATCTGAGTACGAAACAAAATATTTGGTTTAATTTAGGGTTTCTTAATAATGAACCTATGATCCTATGTCTACCATAGAGATAATTCTGTGTACCTATGATCCCATGTCTACCATAGAGATAATTCTGTGTACCTATGATCCCATGTCTACCATAGAGATAATTCTGTGTACCTATGATCCCATGTCTACCATAGAGATAATTCTGTGTACCTATGATCCCATGTCTACCATAGAGATAATTCTGTGTACCTATGATCCCATGTCTACCATAGAGATAATTCTGTGTACCTATGATCCCATGTCTACCATAGAGATAATTCTGTGTACCTATGATCCCATGTCTACCATAGAGATAATTCTGTGTACCTATGATCACATGTCTACCATGGAGATAATTCTGTGTACCTATGACCCCATGTCTACCATGGAGATAATTCTGTGTACATATGATCCCATGTCTACCATAGAGATAATTCTGTGTACCTATGATCACATGTCTACCATGGAGATAATTCTGTGTACCTATGATCCCATGTCTACCATAGAGATAATTCTGTGTACCTATGATCACATGTCTACCATGGAGATAATTCTGTGTACCTATGATCCCATGTCTACCATAGAGATAATTCTGTGTACCTATGATCCCATGTCTACCATGGAGATAATTCTGTGTACATATGATCCCATGTCTACCATAGAGATAATTCTGTGTATATATGATCCCATGTCTACCATGGAGATAATTCTGTGTACATATGATCCCATGTCTACCATAGAGATAATTCTGTGTACATATGATCCCATGTCTACCATAGAGATAATTCTGTGTACCTATGATCCCATGTCTACCATAGAGATAATTCTGTGTACAAATGATCCCATGTCTGCCATAGAGATAATTCTGTGTACCTATGACCCTATGCCTACCCTAGAGATAATTCTGTGCACCTATGATTCTATGCCTAACCTAGAGATAATTCTGTGTACCTATGATCCCATGTCTACAATAGAGATAATTCTGTGTATCTATGACCCTATGCTACCCTAGAGATAATTCTGTGTACCTATGATCCTATGCCTATCCTAGAGATAATTCTGTGTACATATGATCCCATGTCTACCATAGAGATAATTCTGTGTACATATGATTCCATGCCTACCCTAGAGATAATTCTGTGTACATATGATCCCATGCCTACCCTAGAGATAATTCTGTGTATCTATGACCCTATGCTACCCTAGAGATAATTCTGTGTACCTATGATCCCATGTCTACCATAGAGATAATTCTGTGTATCTATGACCCTATGCTACCCTAGAGATAATTCTGTGTACCTATGATCCCATGTCTACCATAGAGATAATTCTGTGTATCTATGACACTATGCTACCCTAGAGATAATTCTGTGTATCTATGATCCCATTTCTACCATAGAGATAATTCTGTGTACATATGATCCCATGCCTACCCTAGAGATAATTCTGTGTATCTATGACCCTATGCTACCCTAGAGATAATTCTGTGTACCTATGATCCCATGTCTACCATAGAGATAATTCTGTGTATCTATGACCCTATGCTACCCTAGAGATAATTCTGTGTACCTATGATCCCATGTCTACCATAGAGATAATTCTGTGTATCTACGACACTATGCTACCCTAGAGATAATTTCTGTGTATCTATGATCCCATTTCTACCATAGAGATAATTCTGTGTACATATGATCCCATGCCTACCCTAGAGATAATTCTGTGTATCTATGACCCTATGCTACCCTAGAGATAATTCTGTGTACCTATGATCCCATGTCTACCATAGAGATAATTCGATGTATCTATGACCCTATGCTACCCTAGAGATAATTCTGTCAATCTATGATCCCATGTCTACCATAGAGATAATTCTGTGTACCTATGATCCCATGTCTACCATAGAGATAATTCTGTGTACCTATGATCCCATGTCTACCATAGAGATAATTCTGTGTATCTATGACCCTATGCTACCCTAGAGATAATTCTGTGTACCTATGATCCCATGTCTACCATAGAGATAATTCTGTGTACCTATGATCCCATGTCGACCATAGAGATAATTCTGTGTACCTATGATCCCATGTCTACCATAGAGATAATTCTGTGTACCTATGATCTAATGCCTACCCTAGAGATAATTCTGTGTACATATGATCCCATGTCTACAATAGAGATAATTCTGTGTACCTATGACTCTATGATACCCTAGAGATAATTCTGTGTATCTATGATCCTATGCCTACCCTAGAGATAATTCTGTGTACCTATGATCTAATGCCTACTCTAGAGATAATTCTGTGTACATATGATCCCATGTCTACAATAGAGATAATTCTGTGTACCTATGACCCTATGCTACCCTAGAGATAATTCTGTGTATCTATGATCCTATGCCTACCATAGAGATAATTCTGTGAACCTATGATCCTATGCCTACCATAGAGATAATTCTGTGTACCTATGATCCCATGTCTACCCTAGAGATAATTCTGTGAACCCTATGATCCTATGCCTACCATAGAGATAATTCTGTGTACCTATGATCCCATTTCTACCATAGAGATAATTCTGTGTACATATGATCCCATGTCTACCATAGAGATAATTCTGTGTGCCTATGCTCCCATGTCTACCATAGAGATAATTCTGTGTACCTATGATCCCATGTCTACCATAGAGATAATTCTGTGTACCTATGATCCCATGTCTACCATAGAGATAATTCTGTGTACCTATGATCTAATGCCTAGTACCTAGAGATAATTCTGTGTACATATGATCCCATGTCTACAATAGAGATAATTCTGTGTACCTATGACCCTATGCTACCCTAGAGATAATTCTGTGAACCTATGATGCTATGCCTACCCTAGAGATAATTCTGTGTATATATGATTCCATGTCTACAATAGAGATAATTCTGTGTACCTATGATCTCATGTCTACCATAGAGATAATTCTGTGTATCTATGATCCATGTCTACAATAGAGATAATTCTGTGTACCTATGATCCTATGTCTACCATAGAGATAATTCTGTGTACCTATGATCCCATGTCTACAATAGAGATAATTCTGTGTACATATGATCCCATGTCTACCATAGAGATAATTCTGTGTACATATGATCCCATGTCTACCCTAGAGAAAATTCTGTGTACATATAATCCCATGTCTACCATAGAGATAATTCTGTGTTTCTATGATCCCATTTCTACCATAGAGATAATTCTGTGTACATATGATCCCATGCCTACCCTAGAGATAATTATGTGTATATCTATGACCCTATGCTACCCTAGAGATAATTCTGTGTACCTATGATCCCATGTCTACCACAGAGATAATTCTGTGCATCTATGACCCTATGCTACCATAGAGATAATTCTGTGTACCTATGATCCCATTTCTACCATAGAGATAATTCTGTGTACCTATGATCCCATGTCTACCACAGAGATAATTCTGTGCATCTATGACCCTATGCTACCATAGAGATAATTCTGTGTACATATGATCCCATGTCTACCATAGAGATAATTCTGTGTATCTATGACCCTATGCTACCCTATAGATAATTCTGTGTACATATGATCCCATGTCTACAATAGAGATAATTCTGTGTATCTATGATCCTATGCCTACCCTAGAGATAATTCTGTGAACCTATGATCCTATGCCTACCCTAGAGATAATTCTGTGTACATATGATCCCATGTCTACCATAGAGATAATTCTGTGTACCTATGATCCTATGCCTACCCTAGAGATAATTCTTTGTACCTATGATCCCATGTCTACCATAGAGATAATTCTGTGTACCTATGCTCCCATGTCTACCATAGAGATAATTCTGTGTACCTATGATCTAATTACGACCCTATAGATAATTCTGTGTACATATGATCTAATTACTACCCTATAGATAATTCTGTGTACATATGATTCCATGTCTACAATAGAGATAATTCTGTGTACCTTTGCCCTATGCTACCCTAGAGATAATTCTGTGTATCTATGATCCCATGTCTACCATAGAGATAATTCTGTGTATCTATGATCCTATGCCTACCCTAGAGATAATTCTGTGTACCTATGATCTAATGCCTACCCTAGAGATAATTCTGTGTACATATGATCCCATGTCTACAATAGAGATAATTCTGTGTACCTATGACCCTATGCTACCCTAGAGATAATTCTGTGTATCTATGATCCTATGCCTACCCTAGAGATAATTCTGTGAACCTATGATCCTATGCCTACCCTAGAGATAATTCTGTGTACATATGATCCCATGTCTACCATAGAGATAATTCTGTGTACCTATGATCCTATGCCTACCCTAGAGATAATTCTGTGTACCTATGATCCCATGTCTACAATAGAGATAATTCTGTGTACATATGATCCCATGTCTACCATAGAGATAATTCTGGTACATATGATCCCATGTCTACCATAGAGATCATTCTGTGTATCTATGACCCTATGCTACCCTAGAGATAATTCTGTGTACCTATAATCCCATGTCTCCCATAGAGATAATTCTGTGTACCTATGACACTATGTCTACCATAGAGATAATTCTGTGTACATATGATCCCATGTCTACCCTAGAGATAATTCTGTGTACATATGATCCCATGTCTACCCTAGAGATAATTCTGTGTACATATAATCCCATGTCTACCATAGAAATAATTCTGTGTATCTATGATCCCGTGTCTACAATAGAGATAATTCTGTGTACCTATGATCCCATGTCTACCTTAGAGATAATTCTGTGTACATATAATCCCATGTCTACCCTAGAGATAATTCTGTGTACCTATGATCCCATGTCTATCCTAGAGATAATTCTGTGTACCTATGATCCCATGTCTACAATAGAGATAATTCTGTGTACATATGATCCCATGTCTACCATAGAGATAATTCTGTGTACATATGATCCCATGTCTACCCTAGAGATAATTCTGTGTACATATAATCCCATGTCTACCATAGAGATAATTCTGTGTACCTATGATCCCATGTCTACAATAGAGATAATTCTGTGTACATATGATCCCATGTCTACCATAGAGATAATTCTGTGTACATATGATCCCATGTCTACCCTAGAGAAAATTCTGTGTACATATAATCCCATGTCTACCATAGAGATAATTCTGTGTTTCTATGATCCCATTTCTACCATAGAGATAATTCTGTGTACATATGATCCCATGCCTACCCTAGAGATAATTATGTGTATATCTATGACCCTATGCTACCCTAGAGATAATTCTGTGTACCTATGATCCCATGTCTACCACAGAGATAATTCTGTGCATCTATGACCCTATGCTACCATAGAGATAATTCTGTGTACCTATGATCCCATTTCTACCATAGAGATAATTCTGTGTACCTATGATCCCATGTCTACCACAGAGATAATTCTGTGCATCTATGACCCTATGCTACCATAGAGATAATTCTGTGTACATATGATCCCATGTCTACCATAGAGATAATTCTGTGTATCTATGACCCTATGCTACCCTATAGATAATTCTGTGTACATATGATCCCATGTCTACAATAGAGATAATTCTGTGTATCTATGATCCTATGCCTACCCTAGAGATAATTCTGTGAACCTATGATCCTATGCCTACCCTAGAGATAATTCTGTGTACATATGATCCCATGTCTACCATAGAGATAATTCTGTGTACCTATGATCCTATGCCTACCCTAGAGATAATTCTTTGTACCTATGATCCCATGTCTACCATAGAGATAATTCTGTGTACCTATGCTCCCATGTCTACCATAGAGATAATTCTGTGTACCTATGATCTAATTACGACCCTATAGATAATTCTGTGTACATATGATCTAATTACTACCCTATAGATAATTCTGTGTACATATGATTCCATGTCTACAATAGAGATAATTCTGTGTACCTTTGCCCTATGCTACCCTAGAGATAATTCTGTGTATCTATGATCCCATGTCTACCATAGAGATAATTCTGTGTATCTATGATCCTATGCCTACCCTAGAGATAATTCTGTGTACCTATGATCTAATGCCTACCCTAGAGATAATTCTGTGTACATATGATCCCATGTCTACAATAGAGATAATTCTGTGTACCTATGACCCTATGCTACCCTAGAGATAATTCTGTGTATCTATGATCCTATGCCTACCCTAGAGATAATTCTGTGAACCTATGATCCTATGCCTACCCTAGAGATAATTCTGTGTACCTATGATCCCATGTCTACCATAGAGATAATTCTGTGTACCTATGATCCTATGCCTACCCTAGAGATAATTCTGTGTACCTATGATCCCATGTCTACAATAGAGATAATTCTGTGTACATATGATCCCATGTCTACCATAGAGATAATTCTGGTACATATGATCCCATGTCTACCATAGAGATCATTCTGTGTATCTATGACCCTATGCTACCCTAGAGATAATTCTGTGTACCTATAATCCCATGTCTCCCATAGAGATAATTCTGTGTACCTATGATCCTATGTCTACCATAGAGATAATTCTGTGTACATATGATCCCATGTCTACCCTAGAGATAATTCTGTGTACATATGATCCCATGTCTACCCTAGAGATAATTCTGTGTACATATAATCCCATGTCTACCATAGAAATAATTCTGTGTATCTATGATCCCGTGTCTACAATAGAGATAATTCTGTGTACCTATGATCCCATGTCTACCTTAGAGATAATTCTGTGTACATATAATCCCATGTCTACCCTAGAGATAATTCTGTGTACCTATGATCCCATGTCTATCCTAGAGATAATTCTGTGTACCTATGATCCCATGTCTACAATAGAGATAATTCTGTGTACATATGATCCCATGTCTACCATAGAGATAATTCTGTGTACATATGATCCCATGTCTACCCTAGAGATAATTCTGTGTACATATAATCCCATGTCTACCATAGAGATAATTCTGTGTACCTATGATCCCATGTCTACAATAGAGATAATTCTGTGTACATATGATCCCATGTCTACCATAGAGATAATTCTGTGTACATATGATCCCATGTCTACCCTAGAGAAAATTCTGTGTACATATAATCCCATGTCTACCATAGAGATAATTCTGTGTTTCTATGATCCCATTTCTACCATAGAGATAATTCTGTGTACATATGATCCCATGCCTACCCTAGAGATAATTATGTGTATATCTATGACCCTATGCTACCCTAGAGATAATTCTGTGTACCTATGATCCCATGTCTACCACAGAGATAATTCTGTGCATCTATGACCCTATGCTACCATAGAGATAATTCTGTGTACCTATGATCCCATGTCTACAATAGAGATAATTCTGTGTACATATGATCCCATGTCTACCATAGAGATAATTCTGTGTACATATGATCCCATGTCTACCCTAGAGATAATTCTGTGTACATATAATCCCATGTCTACCATAGAGATAATTCTGTGTTTCTATGATCCCATTTCTACCATAGAGATAATTCTGTGTACATATGATCCCATGCCTACCCTAGAGATAATTCTGTGTATATCTATGACCCTATGCTACCCTAGAGATAATTCTGTGTACCTATGATCCCATGTCTACCACAGAGATAATTCTGTGCATCTATGACCCTATGCTACCATAGAGATAATTCTGTGTACCTATGATCCCATTTCTACCATAGAGATAATTCTGTGTACCTATGATCCCATGTCTACCACAGAGATAATTCTGTGCATCTATGACCCTATGCTACCATAGAGATAATTCTGTGTACATATGATCCCATGTCTACCATAGAGATAATTCTGTGTATCTATGACCCTATGCTACCCTAGAGATAATTCTGTGTACCTATGATCCCATGTCTACCATAGAGATAATTCTGTGTACCTATGATCCCATGTCTACCATAGAGATAATTCTGTGTACATATGATCCCATGTCTACCATAGAGATAATTCTGTGTATCTATGACCCTATGCTACCCTATAGATAATTCTGTGTACATATGATCCCATGTCTACAATAGAGATAATTCCGTGTATCTATGATCCTATGCCTACCCTAGAGATAATTCTGTGAACCTATGATCCTATGCCTACCCTAGAGATAATTCTGTGTACATATGATCCCAAATCTACCATAGAGATAATTCTGTGTACCTATGATCCTATGCCTACCCTAGAGATAATTCTGTGTACCTATGATCCCATGTCTACCATAGAGATAATTCTGTGTACCTATGCTCCCATGTCTACCATAGAGATAATTCTGTGTACCTATGATCTAATTACGACCCTATAGATAATTCTGTGTACATATGATCTAATTACTACCCTATAGATAATTCTGTGTACATATGATTCCATGTCTACAATAGAGATAATTCTGTGTACCTTTGCCCTATGCTACCCTAGAGATAATTCTGTGTATCTATGATCCCATGTCTACCATAGAGATAATTCTGTGTATCTATGGTCCTATGCCTACCCTAGAGATAATTCTGTGTACCTATGATCTAATGCCTACCCTAGAGATAATTCTGTGTACATATGATCCCATGTCTACAATAGAGATAATTCTGTGTACCTATGACCCTATGCTACCCTAGAGTTAATTCTGTGTATCTATGATCCTATGCCTACCCTAGAGATAATTCTGTGAACCTATGATCCTATGCCTACCCTAGAGATAATTCTGTGTACATATGATCCCATGTCTACCATAGAGATAATTCTGTGTACCTATGATCCTATGCCTACCCTAGAGATAATTCTGTGTACCTATGATCCCATGTCTACAATAGAGATAATTCTGTGTACATATGATCCCATGTCTACCATAGAGATAATTCTGGTACATATGATCCCATGTCTACCATAGAGATCATTCTGTGTATCTATGACCCTATGCTACCCTAGAGATAATTCTGTGTACCTATAATCCCATGTCTCCCATAGAGATAATTCTGTGTACCTATGACACTATGTCTACCATAGAGATAATTCTGTGTACATATGATCCCATGTCTACCCTAGAGATAATTCTGTGTACATATGATCCCATGTCTACCCTAGAGTTAATTCTGTGTACATATAATCCCATGTCTACCATAGAAATAATTCTGTGTATCTATGATCCCATGTCTACAATAGAGATAATTCTGTGTACCTATGATCCCATGTCTACCCTAGAGATAATTCTGTGTACATATAATCCCATGTCTACCCTAGAGATAATTCTGTGTACCTATGATCCCATGTCTATCCTAGAGATAATTCTGTGTACCTATGATCCCATGTCTACCATAGAGATAATTCTGTGTATATATAATCCCATGTCTACCATAGAGATAATTCTGTGTATCTATGATCCCATGTCTACCATAGAGATTATTCTGTGTACCTATGATCCCATGTCTACCCTAGAGATAATTCTGTGTACCTATGACCCTATGCTGCCCTAGAGATAATTCTGTGTACCTATGATCCCATGTCTACCCTAGAGATAATTCTGTGTACCTATGATCCAATGTCTACCATAGAGATAATCTGTGTACATATGATCCCATGTCTACCATAGAGATAATTCTGTGTACATATGATCCCATGTCTACCATAGAGATAATTCTGTGTACATATGATCCCATGTCTACCCTAGAGATAATTCTGTGTACATATAATCCCATGTCTACCATAGAGATAATTCTGTGTTTCTATGATCCCATTTCTACCATAGAGATAATTCTGTGTACATATGATCCCATGCCTACCCTAGAGATAATTCTGTGTATATCTATGACCCTATGCTACCCTAGAGATAATTCTGTGTACCTATGATCCCATGTCTACCACAGAGATAATTCTGTGCATCTATGACCCTATGCTACCATAGAGATAATTCTGTGTACCTATGATCCCATTTCTACCATAGAGATAATTCTGTGTACCTATGATCCCATGTCTACCACAGAGATAATTCTGTGCATCTATGACCCTATGCTACCATAGAGATAATTCTGTGTACATATGATCCCATGTCTACCATAGAGATAATTCTGTGTATCTATGACCCTATGCTACCCTAGAGATAATTCTGTGTACCTATGATCCCATGTCTACCATAGAGATAATTCTGTGTACCTATGATCCCATGTCTACCATAGAGATAATTCTGTGTACATATGATCCCATGTCTACCATAGAGATAATTCTGTGTATCTATGACCCTATGCTACCCTATAGATAATTCTGTGTACATATGATCCCATGTCTACAATAGAGATAATTCTGTGTATCTATGATCCTATGCCTACCCTAGAGATAATTCTGTGAACCTATGATCCTATGCCTACCCTAGAGATAATTCTGTGTACATATGATCCCATGTCTACCATAGAGATAATTCTGTGTACCTATGATCCTATGCCTACCCTAGAGATAATTCTGTGTACCTATGATCCCATGTCTACCATAGAGATAATTCTGTGTACCTATGCTCCCATGTCTACCATAGAGATAATTCTGTGTACCTATGATCTAATTACGACCCTATAGATAATTCTGTGTACATATGATCTAATTACTACCCTATAGATAATTCTGTGTACATATGATTCCATGTCTACAATAGAGATAATTCTGTGTACCTTTGCCCTATGCTACCCTAGAGATAATTCTGTGTATCTATGATCCCATGTCTACCATAGAGATAATTCTGTGTACCTATGATCCTATGCCTACCCTAGAGATAATTCTGTGTACCTATGATCTAATGCCTACCCTAGAGATAATTCTGTGTACATATGATCCCATGTCTACAATAGAGATAATTCTGTGTACCTATGACCCTATGCTACCCTAGAGATAATTCTGTGTATCTATGATCCTATGCCTACCCTAGAGATAATTCTGTGAACCTATGATCCTATGCCTACCCTAGAGATAATTCTGTGTACATATGATCCCATGTCTACCATAGAGATAATTCTGTGTACCTATGATCCTATGCCTACCCTAGAGATAATTCTGTGTACCTATGATCCCATGTCTACCATAGAGATAATTCTGTGTACATATGATCCCATGTCTACCATAGAGATAATTCTGGTACATATGATCCCATGTCTACCATAGAGATCATTCTGTGTATCTATGACCCTATGCTACCCTAGAGATAATTCTGTGTACCTATAATCCCATGTCTCCCATAGAGATAATTCTGTGTACCTATGACACTATGTCTACCATAGAGATAATTCTGTGTACATATGATCCCATGTCTACCCTAGAGATAATTCTGTGTACATATGATCCCATGTCTACCCTAGAGATAATTCTGTGTACATATAATCCCATGTCTACCATAGAAATAATTCTGTGTATCTATGATCCCATGTCTACAATAGAGATAATTCTGTGTACCTATGATCCCATGTCTACCCTAGAGATAATTCTGTGTACATATAATCCCATGTCTACCCTAGAGATAATTCTGTGTACCTATGATCCCATGTCTATCCTAGAGATAATTCTGTGTACCTATGATCCCATGTCTACCATAGAGATAATTCTGTGTACATATAATCCCATGTCTACCATAGAGATAATTCTGTGTATCTATGATCCCATGTCTACCATAGAGATAATTCTGTGTACCTATGATCCCATGTCTACCCTAGAGATAATTCTGTGTACCTATGACCCTATGCTGCCCTAGAGATAATTCTGTGTACCTATGATCCCATGTCTACCCTAGAGATAATTCTGTGTACCTATGATCCCATGTCTATCATAGAGATAATCTGTGTACATATGATCCCATGTCTACCATAGAGATAATTCTGTGTACATATGATCCCATGTCTACCATAGAGATAATTCTGTGTACCTATGATCCCATGCCTACCCTAGAGATAACAAGTGTGGACTGTGAGCACGATCACAAAGGGATACCCCCGCTTCGCTTCAAGTCCAATTATTTCCCCTGAATAATATCCGACAGCGACAAAAATTCTTCATGCACATGTACATATGATGTACTTCCTTCATGTAAAGTTTCATCAAAATCTGTCAAACGTTTTAGAAGGAGTTGCGCTTACGAGGTCCCCTACTGAATACTTTATTTAAAAAGTGTAAGTCCAACTATCTCCCCTGAATAATATCTGACAGCGACGAAAATTCTTCATGCACATCAACATATATGATGTACTTCCTTCATGTAAAGTTTCATCAAAATCTGTTAAACGTTTTAGAAGGAGTTGCGCTTACGAGGTTCCCTACTGAATACTTTATTTAAAAAGTGTAAGTCCTAGTATCTCCCCTGAATAATATCTGACAGCGACGAAAATTCTTCATGCACATCAACATATATGATGTACTTCCTTCATGTAAAGTTTCATCAAAATCTGTCAAGCGATTTAGGAGGAGAAGCGCTTACAAGGGATGTGGACAGACGGACAGACAGACAGGGTGATTCCTATATACCCCCCAAACTAGTTTGCGGGGGTATTATTATGTGTCGTCTGTGATGTTTGGACATGCCGAGTAAATACATTGTCATATCGGGAGTATACACTGCGTATCGTGTATGATCGTGTATCTGGGTTACACATAGTGTGACTGCGCGTGAAATAAAATAATACATCATTTCATATGTATCCCATCCTCACAAGTCAGGGTTTCTGTGTCCACATGTGTCCACTAACCCCTGACAAACTTAGCTAGGAAATTCCCTGGCTAGAAGTCACTATTTTGATTGGCTACATCGAACCTTAATGTAGCCAATCAAAAGCTCGCTTTCATTCACGACTTGGTTAGGGGATATCCCGATGTCGATTTTAAATAAACCAAACGGATGTGTTGCGTAGACCATGTGTAAATCAGTGTATTTTGTACAGTAGTGTTAATAGTTTGTTATTACCGCGTTATTATTTAGTTGCGTTACGTTTTCTTCACACTCCAGAATGAGTAAGAATGACTACTGCCTAACACTCGCTTCTTTCAAGCAATTTCATTAGTTGATATTTTAAAGGATTGACGTCATACGAAAATCTTCTAGCCCGGGAATTTCCTAGCTAAGTTTGTCAGGGGTTAGTGGACACATGTGGACACAGAAACCCTGACTTGTGAGGATGTATGTATCCAGGCAAGTCACAACCGCAATTTATGTAACTATGTGATGTTTTGAATTATTTATTACCAACCCCCCCCCCCCCCCTTCCGATAGAAGCTAATGTATTTATATTTCTATTAATTGTATTGTAATTTTTTGCTTTATTAGCCTGATATTTCGGTACAAAAACCAGTTTTAACTTAAGGCTTGTTCGATTTATTAGTTTGTTGTTGCACGGATAACGTTTTGGCGGGTTGTGTTGAAAGTCTATTTATAGACATAGTCCGTGAAGTAATTGTTGCCGAGTGACTTCTAAGGTGATAAGGTGTAGCGCATTACTCTGCTAATCTTCTCTAATATTACAAAAGAATCGCAAGTTTGTATGTTTAACATTTCGACATTATTGTGTGATTAATTGTAAGTGTCCTAATTTGTTATTAAATTGAAATAACAATGGTGCCCTCGACAAAACTGTGTGCCCGTATAGACATTAACGAAACAAGAGTTCCATATCTGAACTTTAAACAAGCAGTATGTTTTTGCCCGTTGCCAGCTGCGGTAATTTGGCCTTTTGCTTAACATGGATTTGTTTCATTATGTTTTTTTTTGTTAACCCTGTATCGGTAGTGTGCTGTTTTTATCGGATGGTAGGTTGATTTACTCGGTGGCCGTGTGGTTTAGGTAGTTAGTCCGCTACTATTACCAGCAATCGCGTGACCGTCAAATCTGAGGTTGCGCTTCAAGCCGTACTGCTGTCAGGGTGTGCTCGACTTAACCATTTAGTTTTTTTCTGCTGAAGGTCGGGAATTTTAAACATGTGCTGCCAGCTGCCACCACATAAAAACGTAACATTAAAACAAACCTTTGTCTTGTATTCAGGGACAGATACAAGGGGAGCATCCGTCGCGGGAACCCCTAAACGGGTTGTTGAGATGTGTGCTTTCTTGTACTGTCAACATTTTCACCATTTCCTAAATGCAGCTTTACAGTTGTTTTAATTGTTCATTCTTTTGACTTCTTTTTCCATTTTTGCTATCGTCCGGTTTTTGGATTGGCATGTTTAATTACTTTCTTATTGAACAAAGTATTCTTTTGTTTGTTTTCAGCATTTTAGTGCATTTCATATTCGTTCATTTCTGCTAAACTGTGTTCCTCTTCATGTAGGTGTTTTGGTCCATTGATCTTGCTTCAATCCATTTTTGTTCTGTATAAAAACTGTATATTGTATTTTATTATACCCCCCGCTTGAAAAGCGGGGGGGGGGGGGGTAATATAGTGATCGTGGTGTCCGTCCGTCCGTCCGTTACACTTTCTGTTATTTAGAACTCCTCCTACACCACTGAATGGAAGAATTTGATGAAACTTACACAGAATCCTTGTCGCATAGTGCCCTTGTGCAGGAGATATTTATTTTTGATCAGAATGATATTTGGGACTTCCCATAGAAAAACATGGACTTTGTCATTGACCTAAGGGGATACCCCTCTCTTATGTGCAACTCCTCCTACAACACTGAATGGTATATGATGAAACTGACACAGAATCCTTGTCACATAGTGCCATTGTGCAGAAGATATTTAACATTTTGATCGGAATGATATTTGGGGTTTCCCATAGAAAAACATGGACTTTGTCATTGACCTAAGGGGATACCCATCTCTTATGTGCAACTCCTCCTACACCACTGAATGGAATTTGATGAAACTTACACAGAATCTTTGTCATATAGTGCCATTGTGCAGGAGATATTTAGCTTTTTGATCGGAATAATATTTGGGGTTTCCCATGAAATAACATGGATATTGTCATTGACATAAGGGGATACCCATCTCTTATGTGCAACTCCTCCTACACCACTGTATGGAATTTGATGAAACTTACACAGAATCCTTGTCACATAGTGACCTTGTGCAGGAGATATTTAACATTTTGATCGGAATGATATTTGGGGTTTCCCATGAAATAACATGGATATTGTCATTGACATAAGGGGATACCCATCTCTTATGTGCAACTCCTCCTACACCACTGAATGGAATTTTATGACACTTAAACAGAATCTTTGTCACATAGTGCCATTGTGCACCTGATATTTAACATTTTGATCGGAATGATATTTGGGTTTTCCCACAGAAAAAAATGAACATTGCTATTCTTTGGTGGGGAGGGATGGGGGTTCCCATGTTTTATCTGCAACTCTTCCTACACTAGATTAAGTTTCAAGTTCATAAGTAAGAACACGTGCATTTTTGAAGAAATCATGTAGCGGGGGTATCAATGGTGAGCATTGCTCAGTTTTTTTTTACTCTAGTTTTCACTTGTTTTCCACTTTCTCTTTAAATATAATCCATATATATGACATATTTTTGGTTTTTTTTATTTGGATACTATGCTTTCCAAAGTGGTCCAGTTTGCATTATGTGCAAGTTTGCTATAGTTTATTGATCATATGTTCTTTATGTTTTCCTATCTTGCCATCAGAAATGCGACACATTATGCAAATTTTAAGTGTTACCAAATAGGGTGGTTTTAATTTGTCTACAATGTCTGGAGAAGGTTTAGTATATAGCAATTTTATCTGTATTTAGTATCTGTATTGGCTACGTTGTAGAACCCACATTCAGTAGGTTTTCATTCAACGGATAGAGAGAGCTCCGGTATTTTTGGCGGTGCTCCTGTAGGGCGTTCTTACAGCCTTCTACAGTCTGCATGTACATGTACGACTTAGTCTAGTAGTTGGTTATAGTGAATGCACATATCTACGAAAAATGAGCTTCTATATTGTGATGCTCCGCTGTTTTGCACAACAAGGCCTCTTTAGTTATTGTAGACGTGCTTTTGCACTATGTTTTTTTTAAACGTCAGAGAAAAGATCCCCCCCCCCCCTTTTACAATTTGCTGTAATTGGTCATTTTTACTAGGACTAAGTTTTCAGTATGAACGCTGTCTTTGCATTCTGGTTTATGTGGTTTAAAGAGAATGGGTACAGGTAGTAGCAATCTATGGTTTAAGTTTTCTTGCATTTTCGTCTTTATTTCCACCCAGTTGAGGCCCCCCCCCCCCCCCCCCCCAATTTCAGATGATTTTAGTCTGTTTGCAGTTCCATATAGATATATTGCTCAAGTGTAAAATGTGTCATTGAAAAGAAGGTAAGAGAAAACATTTAGCTGATGTATCTTGGTTGTGCCATGTTTCCGTTCCTGCAATGATATCAGGCCGCGGTTTATAGTGATTTGATCATCTAGTTCTGGACAGAAACCCACAATGCATTACTATCTTTTTATTGCTATTGATAGGCTTGAATTTTTATATGTAATGCTTGAACCACAGAGCTGCACATCAGGTGGCGACTTCTCCGCCTGATCGCGATAAAACGATGCTCAACTGTTTATAAGCAGAGTTTTAAAGACCGGTGAACAGTTCACTTATTTTAGCAATACCTTTATTTACTAAACTTATGACCCTGTCCTACTTTCATTTTGTCTTGTCAGCCGGCTGTATCGACAGTTTATCTAGAGCTGCGTTCCGACAGTAACGTTGAAGTTCATTTCTGAGAGATGGCAGCTCCAAAGCCAGACAGAAACCCACAGATAAAATATACTCAAGTAAGTCGTACGTTATTAAAGTGTTGAGAAAAGGATAATAGAGTATCTATTATTAGAAGTTTATATTTAAATTTCATAAATTATGTATTTTTCCACTGATTTTTGTCAAAACGCACAAGTTATACACTTACTCGCTTTGGTGTTAGGTTTTTCCTCACTGAGCTTTTTGCAACAATAATTGTGTGAACAAACAATTGAAATGCCGTGAAATTGTGAAATAGTGAATTGAGCTTTTGTTGCATATATATTTGGCAATTTTTCCTTTTAAGGGTTTCCCACTGAAAATATTTTGTTAATTAATGGGACTTGTCTCTCTAGGAATTCTGTATTTTGTATATGTAATACTTTCAATTCTATAGTAGAGTATAAATTTGTATATGTACATACAATATAAGAGCTGGAGTATTTTTTTTTTAAATTTATGCATCAACATGTGTCTGAAATGTAAACAAAAGATAATACAAACTTACTGTTATGATCTTTATAAAGAATCACAGACTTTAAATGTCATAGAGGTGACTGTTATAAAGAGCAATAATAATCAATAATTTGTCCTTCATGATTTTATGTAATAACTCATGTAATGTCAATTTCTGTTGTTGATCTGATGGTAATATATCATTAAAATTTGGGGGTCTAGCTATAGCCTAAAAATTAAATTCTGATAGCTCACATTCCAATAGACTCCCCCATCACCAAATGTTTCAAAATGATTGTCCTTTAATTAACTACTTGCACTAGCTTTATAAAGCATTTGGAATTGGGTCATTTAATTCACAAGGTAACTTCCCCATTGCAAAATTTGTCATTCATAACAGCAGGTATCTAAAAAAAAATTTATTTTTTGTAAACAATTTAAGTGGCCAGATTTGTTCCATTGCAAATAAAATGCACCTGCAGAATTAGTTTGCACATCAGAATACACTTTACATTACAAGAGGCTCTTCCATAGAATTGAATAAAAAAATAATGCTTAAAACAACTGCTTACCCATAGTAGGTTTTAAAGTACCAGCTCTGAAATTATGGCAAATTGGAGATGGATCTTGTTTACAAGTAGGCAATATGAACAGTAAGATCCAATACAAATTTTGTTAATGTTAATTAAAATAAAATATATATCCTTGAAAATTTCTCTTACAAAAACAAAAACCTAGTGTTATCACACATTAGGTTAAAACATGTTGTAGTGATATTGTACATTGCTCAGGTATTCAGCTGATTCAGGCATATAATATGTTTTTTCAAAGGCTTATAAAACTGTCATCAGAGTTAAATGACGTTTTTATGAAATGCATTATAAGTTTTGCCACAAAATATATTTAAAATTGTTCATTTCAACTTTGCAGTTTATTTTTATGCCTCAAGTATACTTAACTGACAGCTTGCTTTTTCTAACAAATATATAGAATATTCATACATTGTCAGAAAAATATAAAATTTATCTGTACTGTAGGAGCCTTGGAAATGGGTAGAAATGTGAGGCTCTGCATGCAGAGCATTTCCCACAGTAAGTACAAATAAACCTATTTTTTCTGACAATGTATGAATGTTTTTATCCTGCAAATATAGAATTATATACATTTTACACTAATGGAAAACATGAAAACAGTACAGTTCTAGACCATTGAAATTTTCTGTGTGTAATCCTGTCATTAAAAACAAATCCTGTTCAACAACATGTGGTAAACCAGAACAGAATACTAGTGAGAACAAGGGCACAGAGAAAGCAAACATGTATTTACCTACCTTTATTGGATAGCAAATGAACTGATTGAAAGATTATATATAGAATGTTAACTAGACCACCATTACATCTTTTAAAATAGCTTATTTTAATTGACTCTTTTGAAATGTGTAGAACATAAAAAAAAATTCCTTATTATGAAGAGGTGTTAATTACATAAATTGTGCAAAATCCAATACACCTGATCATATAACTTGTAAACAATTGTATACAATTTCAAGCTTTTAATGCATTAAATTTAAAGTTGGACATTGATGTATTAATTCAGTCAGAGGAAACAAATAAATGGGCTTCACCTTCATTTGAACCAGTGTCAGGTTAAGGATAAGTGTTATCTGGTTATCAACAAAATGCTGAACATGTACATTTTTTGTGACTTATCTGGCTTTAAATCATGTTATTAATTGAGATTTATGTTAGGTTTCTGTTTGTATCTTATTTCTTATCACAAATAATACTTCTGATTACTCAATAATTGTTTGGATAGCTACACAAGTCTGAATTTATAAATTAATGACATTTCTTCCAACTCCTTAGTTAATTTCAATAACTACAGTAACCTACTTTACATGTAAAATTAGATGGATCCCATGCACCATTCTGTTAGCTGGTACTTGACATACTTGTATACATCATTGAAGGTCAAAACAATATAGTCTTAAAAGAGTTCGGATTTAATCAGGACTTTTAACCATACCTGAAATGCATGAATCAAAAACCGAAAAATAAATGTTAATAAAACTATATATACAAATTTTGTGTTTCATTATGTATTTATCACAACTATTGAGAAAAGAAATATGAATGCCTAAGTAAAGGATTATTTATGGATGTAGTTCCCCTATTTAAGTGCTTAATTTGAACCATACTTAGTGGCTCACATGTCCAACCTAGGTTATAATATGGTATACAGTTGTGGTCTTTGTATGTTTGTATAACCATTTATAGTAAATGTGTCAGTTTGCTTGAAGTATTGTGTTTTATCTAAAATTAAGTATGTATTTAGTCAAAATCTGAAAAAATATCGATTGATACAAACTGTGTGATAAAAAACCTTGTATCATCTATATATGTGATACAAGATGTGCTTTTGTCAGAACTACTTCTTGACGTCACAATGAATGGTATAACCAATGATTTGTTGAATGACTTTCATTCCATGAATGAAATATGACGTCATAATGCGTGTGACGTTAGGGGCTATATTTTATAAACAAATGCTTCGTTGAATGTTAAATTTTAAATTGTAAAAATTCAGTTTTATTCTGCTCTTTGTATACTTCTTAATTTTAGATAAACTTATTAGATACATTTAAGTGTAGGTACAACTATCTGTGTTGTATTAACTTGCTTACAATGTATACAGAATGGGATGTTGATCTGTCTATCAGATGTAACTTCCAATCTGTGGATGTCCATTTCTAAGCATTACATTAACAAATCATTGTCAAGGTGGTATTATCAAGAGACAGAAGCCAACAAATATAAAAAAATTAGCTTAAATAAATATAAATGCCCTAGATGTTTTATATCATATGAAGATCAGGTACAAGTTGTTTGTCTGATAAAGTACATGTTCTTAGTGTAAATTTAGATTGCTGTACAGGTAAGTAATTCATGGTTTGACTAAAGATTAAACTTCATGCCAGATACCAGTAGGATTTTCCCTAAAAATATTTGCTCAATCTTTTTCCATACTAAATAAATCCTTCAGTGATGTACTA
Source organism: Limnoperna fortunei (assembly GCA_944474755.1). NCBI lineage: Eukaryota > Metazoa > Mollusca > Bivalvia > Mytilida > Modiolidae > Limnoperna > Limnoperna fortunei. The sequence continues at coordinate 93,378,949 of OX104113.1, read as the reverse complement.
CTACTGTCAAAGCCATGAAAAGTTGATTCAAGAAATCTAAAATTATTCTGGCTTCCAAGAATACCTAAAAAAAAATTACACATGTCAATGCTCCAGATTTTACCTGCAAACTCAGGAACTTTTTTACTGTGTCCAAGCTACTGGGAAGGTAGTTGGAATTGCTGGGATTTCTCTTTTTTTACCAGGAAAAAAGTTTAAATTATTTTTAAAATTTTATTTAAACAGATTTTTATATCCAAAATTAACAAATTTATTGTTAATTGGAAATTTTTGGGGATCCCCTTAAAAAACCTATAAATATTGTTATTCAAACTTTATTAAATGCAACAAAAGCATACATGTAATTCTAAAACTTTGGCTGGTACTAGCAATGATTCTAAAATACCAACAGAATTACAAGCAAAGTTTGGATTTCTCTGCACATTAAATTTATGTTTTCTACAATTAATAATATTTTAAGGTTTGTGTTAAATTATTCATTGAGCTACAATGTACAAGGACCCATACAACATCAGTTTTCAGTTTATTATGAAAAAAATGTATACATGTACACTGCCAATCAACCTGTCATTCAGTTTATTTCTTTGAATGGGTATGTTTATTAATTGAGGTACAAAACATGACCATACATTTCTGGATATAACAATCACAAAATAATATTAAAATTTAATCTGAATGAATAGTAGAACTATGTACGACAACAAACAAATCAGCAAACAATACTATTACATATGGTGTGTTGTATTATAATTCTAATTGGCGGGTGTACAGATTGCAAATTCAGGTGTTTTATAATGTAATACAACAAGTACTTTTAATTCGGTCAATACGCTTTATATTAATCTTGTATAAAGAAATTGACCTTGTTGTCGGTCAGTATCATTCCACAAGATCATATACATCGTCGGAAACCCGACGTCCGCTTGCGTTCTCGCTTAACTACCACTGTCGCGTTTTCGCCTTCACCAAGTGGTAGCAAATCGAGAACGCGACCGGAGGTGGGTTTCCGACGATGGATCATATAAAATGTATTGACCTCTTAAAAAGTCCATAATTCAATAATACTATATATATATATAATATTTAATAAAATTTTTTAGTTATCGCAGTCTTCGAATAAACTCAGGGCCTCTTGTAGTACTTAGTGCATTTTACATTAATACATAATATTATACCGTTGACAATGTATCCATTATCTTCAAGTTCTACTTTATGTTATTTAATCAACTTGTATACTAATAACAAAGAAACATTTATTTTATTGAACAGTTTTGTGGCTGATGATTCTTTTTCATTGTAATGTGCATGGAATATATATAGAAATGTGGGATAAAAGACGAAAGACGACTGAGTGATAAGTTAATCAAACTGTTGTGGTCATTCACTGATACTTATCATCAATAATTTGAACTGATATAAACAAATTGTACATACCAACAGTTAATGAAAAAAAGTGACTTTATAAAATAAGCTCTCCTTGTTCTAATCCCTTAGATACAATTCTAATGTCATTTTCAAGAGAATAAATGACTGACTGAAAATGATTTTATTGGTTTTTACTGTGACTTCATTGATTATCTCTGAGTATTGGCACTTTAAAAATTGACATGAAAAATTTTCTTGTGGGCCTCTAAAATTGTGTAGGTACAGGCCCAGTTGGCATGTGACCAAAAACGTTGCTGTAAGTGATTTTGCCACTTGCTTCGGCAAAATTGACACTAAATTGTTTTCATACCACCCCTACCATTCTAGACACAGAAGCTAAATGTATTTATATATATTTAGATTAATTGTATTGTTTTTTTATACCTAATATTTGGTGCAAAAACCAGTTTTAAAGGTTTTTTCGATTTATTTGTTGGCTGTTGCGCGGATAACGTTTGGCGGGTTGTGTTGTTAGGCTATATATCATCATCTAGGGTTCTGATTCCACGTTCGCTCCATCGATGATAGAACGAACCTGGACTCGGAAGCCCTCCATCGATGATGGAGCGAACGTGGGGTCAGAACACCTGACTTTGGAGGAAGGCTATATATAGATATATTCCCCCCGAAGTGAATGTTTCTCAGGGACTTATAAGGTCATTAACTGTAGTGCATTAGTCAGCTTTTCTTCTGCAACTCGTTATTTTAATCCTCCCTGTCGCCCGGGATAAAATAATACAAAGTAAATGGTCCCTCTTTTGTAAAACAATGATAAACCACAGCCTCCGTGAATTATTTCTTAATTTTAATTATTGTTATAATTATACCACACTTTTTTTTCAAATGCACACAGGTCCAAAAATGTACCCATGACTATTACATTGAAAATGTATTTTAGCCTCATCCCTATTTGTAGAAAAAGCTGACACAAATTTGTTTCAAGTGCTTACTCAAAAGAATAATACTATGTATTTTATATGCCACGTCTTTTTACCCTTTAACGTATTTGAACTTTACTAGACGCTTGCGTCGAGTAGTTTAAATACGTTAATTGGTAAAAGACGTGATATATACATCATGTTTTGTAACATAATTCAATCAATAAAATTTGAAATGGACGTGACATTACTGTTGTCAGACGAACAAGTGCTACACGGTCAGTCTAGACGATCTATGTTGTTCATTTGGTATTTTGAATGACGGCAAGAGGAGGGGCCTACATTATAGAATAACTAAAAAACTAAATAACTAACTAAATAGTTAAAAAGTTGGTTGATTATACCATGGCGAAGCACCAACTTAATGAATAAATGAATAAATGACCATAAATGGCATTAACTGGGATCAAATTTTTACCGATATATACGTTTCTGTAGTTCTACAGTTTACAATTTCAATTTTGTCAACAACGCCATGATTATGAGCGAAGGTATTAGCAAATGGAAATTCGAATGATGTAACTAACTCTATTAAAATTCACGTATTTATGGACAGATGAAAAATATTTCATATAAAAAACCAAAAGTACAACAATCTAAATTTGGAATTTTTTCATCCGCATTTATACATGTTGGGGTCGAAAATATAAAGGAATTCTTGACAGAGTCTGGAGCTGGAACAATTGATATGTATCACATGGTCTAGGTTGCTCTTTACCTTCGCTCTTATTTGGCTGCTTTCTGTGACAAGTTTAAAATGCGTTTTACGTCAGAATCTTGAGCCCCGATGCTCATCTTAGCAGCAATAATGTGGTTGCATGTACCTATAGACGGACATATACATTTTTCTTGAGGGTACAGTTGGGCAGCATATTTCTTACCAGTCGAACCTTCCACGAGAAATGACTTTGCCTCAGGAACATGAATAAACTTTTTTTCTTTAATTGTCGCAATAGTAAATGCACGTCGGGACGTATCCTGTGTACCTCATTTATAAATAAGTGGAGGAAAAGATACAGCGGCATTATGAACAGGATTTTCTTTTATCTCTTCTTTTACTATACAAATTTATTTATTTATTTATTAACTTATTTATTTATTTTTACATTAAAAAATATTATTATTATTATTATTATTATTATTATTATTATTATTATAAACTATTTGTTTAGTTCTGGGACCATGCATACTGCGACGGACCTACATAGCAGCCGAGCGCGTCCCCGGCTGGCGGATAAGGGAGACCCTCTCGTTGGGGATTGTCAGGTCATAATACGGAAAGCCTGGCCGCGGCCATAGTGGGTAACTTGTTTGGAGAGTGCCACGCTCCTTGCACGATAAAGATCCCATGTGTAGATTTCGAAAAAGCGTAGGCTCATTGTAGCCGCTACAAAAGGTTAAATTCTCCTACCCTACCCAATACTTTTCCAGTGGCAGTCAAAATTTTGTTCCCTGTGTCCCTTCCCACCCCCTTTTCAATTGATGTATTGTTTGTTAACTTGTTCCCGTCCTGAATATAGCTGCTGCTCGCTGGACATAAGGCAAACATCCAATCAATCACCATGAATTACCGGACCTGAGTTACCTCCCTTCACATCTAGGCATACCCCAAAAAATTGCAATATTTTCATAAATTTACGTTTTGTTAAATTTTGACAGAAACTTAATAATTCAATATCATAATCTTGTTATATCTTACAAATATTTTGTGAAAAATCTGTTTAATAAACACGAAAATATTAAAGTCGATTTCTGTCTCGGGGATTTGTCTACAGTTCGGGCTACCCGAATTACCGACCACCGCATGATATTGCTGAATAATTGCTGAAAGTGGCGTTAATCAACATTTAAACAAACAACAAAGTTAATAAATTATATTACATAGATATAAAATGTTTTATATGTGTCCTTGAAATTATTATCATACAGACAAACATTTAGAATAATTCGGTTCTGCATCAGAAGTTTTCTTGTATTCTTCTGGTTTTGGTATGGAGATCTTTATAGTAATTTGCAAAGCATTTTAATAGTTCAAAAGATATAGTCTGATAGTGACCTTCAGTATTCATACAGTTGATGGTAGTGTTTCCGAGCTTCTATTTCTATTTGATTAATCTATAAATAGACTATTTGGGTTTCCCCAATTTTTTGGTATAATTTGCATCGATCTTGAGCTTCTTCCCTTTGTTGCTGAATACTAAGGGTATAACTACGTGACTCATTAATGGCAGCGCACATGCAGCGAGAGATAACCTATCTATATAGTCAACATTTCTATAAATGACAGGTAATGTTTTTGGAGTTAATTGTATTTTATTTAATTGATATATGTAACGACAGTGCTACGTACGATGAGAAAAAACTGAGACACTATATAAAATTTACTTTACTGTATCACAAAAGCAGGCAGCCAATACTAGTCTATACTATTCCCTGCGAAAAACAACAAAAAGTGTACCCACATTAATTTGACCCCCATGTAATTTGGGTAATATAAGGTCTGTCACGTGACTGAAGTGGTTAAAAATACGTTATGACCTAAAAAAAATACGCATGACCTATTGTGTCTACGGTGATCTCTCCCACCAATGCCAAGGTCATTAACGTCAGTATAGATTCTCGGTGTAGATAAACTCCCCAATTCAAGACTGTGATCCACATTCGATGTCTGCATTTGGACAGTAAACATTGGAAGTCATTTATGAAAGATGGCAGCACCAAAACCAGACAGAAACCCACAGATAAAATATACTCAAGTAAGTCGTTCGTTATGGAAATATAACAAATATAATAAAAAGAAGCCTACTTAAATAAAAAACAGTAAAATTTTCTCATGTTTTATTTGTGGAAATTCTGGATTTGTCTACTGATTATTGTGAAAACCATACTGACACAGCACTATGCATATTGATGGGGGTGGGTGGGTGGGTGGGGGGGGGGGGGGGGGGAGAGGCGGGTCCATTAACAGGTTAACATTTTTTCCAACACAGATAACTGTAAATTTTAAATAATGATAACAGATAACAGCAATTTTCATGAGAACACAGAAAACGTTGAGTTCAAAAATAAAAAAAAAACAATTAACAGCAGAATCTCATTGAAAGGCAATAAGGTTTTTATTTTCATTATAACAGTAAACAACAATGTCGGGTTTTTTTTTAAGAAAACGGATAACAGCTAATGGTTGAAAAACAGTTAGCAGTTGCTTGACTTTAAAAAAAAACAAAGTTAACACACCTTTAAAAATGCTCAAACAACATCTTTAAATTTATTTAGATTTTCTGTATCCTGGTTTTGCCGGTTTTCGATAGCGTAAGATACTAAGATAGTATGGACACGGGGGGTAACTTGGTATATATAGGGTAATACGGATGTGCGGCCCGAATAGGTCACTTTTTTAGCGCCCCCAAATATATAAATGGGTAGATTTTTTCATTGAATAATATATCATTGGGTAGTTGTAACTTATCTAAATATATCCATGCCTCAATTCTCATCTTAAGCATGTTAAGCCCATGTAAACCACTGTGATTTTACAAAGTGTTCCGTTAACATCAATTTATCATTTTGGTAGTGAATGTACTATTTTGTCAATGGGGATGTGCAGTAATAAAATATATGAATAGGTCTGATTTAATCATTCAATATATGATTAGATCCTGCTTTATAATGTCCGAAAATATATGAATAGGGTGGGTTTTCAAATGTCCGTCCGCAGACCTGTACCTAAAAGTTACCCCCCCCCCCCGGCCCCGTGACTATGATAAAACTTTATTTATTTACCCATTTGTTTCCTAGATAAAGTCCTACACAATTGCAAAAAATTACAGGTAAGCGTCTAGTAAGCGTGGGACGCATGAAAAAAAAATAAAAAAATAAAAAAAAAGCGTTGGACGGCAGAGGATTATCGGACTAGTAAGCGCCCGGTGATTGCAAAGATCTACGACCTAATTTTTGACATATTGTACACTACGTCACCAGCAGTTGGAGTTCTCGATAATGTGTACAGGGCGATTCCGACAATTAAATACCGTAAAATGTAATTAAAAATGTTATTCATATAAAATGTGTATAAATTGGAGCATTTGTTTTAAAGATGGGACATGTCTATTATACTATAATTTGTGAAGAAATTTTTGGGATTACGGAAAGGTATCGATTATTAGAGAGAATTTTACGTATCAAAATGCGGAACCTGCTTATTTGTGCATTCAAGAGGAGCAAAGTGGTGTCCTTAAGGAAAATTGCCGACAAACAGAAGACTAGTGCGAATCGGCATTTTGACAAAATGACATAATGAATTTTTTGCGTGACTATCGAGAATAGGTTAAGGACGATACTAAGCTTTTTGCAACAATAAATTAATATTTAAAATTCCAAAACATTATACCCAATGTGACCAAGGCAATTAATTTACAAATAATTTTAGAAATTTTTGTTTCATTGCAAATAAGTTGCTTATTTATGGTCATATTTAAATGTTGTATGTCATTTGTGAATAAAATTAAATAAATCCAATCATTACGTTACACTAAACTTTGTGCCCTCACGTGACGTAAATACAAATGGAATCAATATTCCATATTCACAGTTCTGCAGTATATTATATCTTGTGTCGTTTAATAATAATTTTCGCTGACAATTAATGCTATATAATATGTGTTCTTGTTAAATAAATGTGTACTTACGAGTGATGGTAATGTTTACACAAGAAAATGTTTCAAATGTCTCCCGCTTGGCAACTTAGTTTTCAATAAACGCCCTTATTTTAGGCGGTGTCAAAAAATAATGTTTCCAGGTAATTTGTTCCTAGGAAATAAGTTTTAAAGCATGTTTACTGAATATACCGTAACGTAATTCACTGCAACATAATTTACGGACATAAGCATTTGCAAATATATGAGAAATGTTTTAACAGCTAAAAACAATGTTTATATGGCAATTATGGTTAACATCAGTGTGTTTATTACTCACAGTGTTTGACGCTTATAGCATATACCTATTATGAGGAAGGTACCGTAACGTAATTCACAATTAAATGCAAAAAATTAAAAATTGAAATCAAAGACTAGTTTTTAGGCCAAAATTATTCATACACCTTTTAATCATGATTTATAAATATTTTGAAGCATTTTTGTACATATTCGTTCACGAATCATTACTGTATTAATCAAATTTGTTTGCAATACGACTATCATGAAATTGTAACGTAATTCACAGCATTTTATGGGACACAAATACTGTGTTGTTTTTTTTATTTCCAAATATACTGATATAAAAACAGAGTGTTTTTATCCAAATTATGACAATTCTCTATCATAGAAAACATATTTCACTTATTTATTTCGCTATAAATTTTCTTTCTTTGTAAATAAATTTAGTACTCAAAATTTGTGACATAATGGTTTTTACTATGTAGGCTTAAAAATTAGTCAGTGTTGACCAATTAATGAGTCAAACAGAACATTATTGTTCATTTTTTCAACACGTAATTACCTACGAGTTAAATTAAAGTCAAATTCCCATAACAATTATTTTATTGGTCATCAAAAAACGTCTGTGACCACAATATTTGTAATTGGCGCACTTTAACTGACTTTGAATGATTGCCATTGTGCACTAGATATATAACATTTCGATTGGAATGATATTTGGGGTTTCCCATAGAAAAACATGGACTTTGTCATTGACTTAACTATAAGGGATATACCCATCTCTTTATGTGCAACTCATTTCCTACACCACTGAATGGAATTTGTTGAAACTTACAGAATCCATGTCACATAGTGCCATTGTGCAGGAGATATTTAACATTTTGATTGGAATGATATTTGGGGTTTCCCATAGAAAAACATGGACTGTCATTGACATAAGGGGATACCCATCTCTTATGTGCAACTCCTCCTACACCACTGAACGGAATTTGATGAAACTTACACAGAATCCATGTCACATAGTGCCATTGTGCAGGAGATATTTAACATTTTGATCGGAATGATATTTGGGGTTTCCCATAGAAAAACATGGAGTTTGTATTGGCCATAATTGGATACCCATTTTTTATTTGCAACTTCTCTTACACCACTGAATGGAATTTGTTGAAACTTACACAGAATCTTGGTCACATATTGCCATTGTGCATTGGATATTAAACATTTTGATCAGAATATTATTGGAGGTTTCCCATAGAAAAACATGGACTTTGTCATTGACATACTTTTAGTGGATGCCATTCTTTGGGGGATTTGGGAGGGTTACATGTATTATCTGCAATTTCACCTTCACATTTAACTAGATAAAGTTTCAATTTCATAATTAAGAACACCTGAATTTTCTAAGTAATTGTGAAGCGGGGGGGGGGGGGGTATCAATGGTGAGCATTGCTCACAGGTTTTTTTACTCTAGTTTAATTCTGTTATTTCTGGATACAAGGTTGCTTCCCATTTGCCTTTAGTTGTTAGTAACAGCAGGTATGTGGTATTCAACTGCTAGAAGTTGAAAAAATTTAAATTTTTGTAAATAATTTAAGTGGCCAGATTTGTTCAATTGCATATACGATGCACTGTCGAATTAGTTTGCACAACAGAATAAATTTGACCAGAGGGTCTGCTATATGTAAATAAAAAAATATTGCTGAAAACAACTGCTTACCTACAACAGGTATTAATTAGCATATATATGATTTATATATAATCTAAACTAGGCCACCATTTCATCTTTTGAAATAGCTTATTGAAAAAAGATTAATTGACTAGAATATTCTAATCAAAAGTCCAACTTTAATTAAATCCATTGAAAAGCCTGAAATTTGACAATTGATTATGTCATGCAGGCCTTGGTGGCAGAGTGGTTAAGGTAGTTGGTCTACTATTGATCACATGGTCTGTCATAACATTGAGGCTGCAGGTTCCAGTCTCACTGCAGGCAGGGTGTACTCGACTCCAATCTTAATTTACAAGGATTGCCAGTTTTCCTACCGCAGGTCGGGGGTTTTCTCCGGGTACTCTGGCTTCCTCCCCCAATAAAAACTGGACACCATGATATAGCTGAAAAATTGCTGAAAGTGGCGTTAAACATCATTCAAACAAATTTTGTGCTTTTCAATTTAATATTTAATATAAGTTGGATATTGATGTATTAATTCAGTCTGAGCAAAGAAAAACATTTGAACCAGTATCATGTTAAGAATAAATGTTATCATAAAATACTTTTGACTGGTTATCAACAAAATGCTTGAACTTGGGGAAATTTTTTTTTGACTTTATCTAGCTTTAAATCATGTGATTGAGTGGGCGTTCTCCTTTCCAAAAATAATACCTCTGATTACTCCAGGTATAACAGTTATAAAACCTCTGATTACTTGACAGTTATAAAACTTCTGATTACCTAGCAGTTATAAAACTTATGATCATTCGAGGTGTAACAGTTATAATACCTCTGAATACTCCAGGTGTAACAGTTATAATACCTCTGATTACTCCAGGTTAAACAGTTATAATACTTCTGATTACTCTAGGTGTAACAGTTATAATACCTCTGATTACTCCAGGTGTAACAGTTATAATACTTCTGATTACTCCAGGTGTAACTGTTATAATACTTCTGATTACTCCAGGTGTAACAGTTATAATACCTCTGATTACTCCAGGTGTAACAGTTATAATACCTCTGATTTCTCCAGGTGTAACTGTTATAATACTTCTGATTACTCCAGGTGTAACAGTTATAATACCTCTGATTACTCCAGGTGTAACAGTTATAATACTTCTGATTACTCCAGGTGTAACTGTTATAATACTTCTGATTACTCCAGGTGTAACAGTTATAATACCTCTGATTACTCCAGGTGTAACAGTTATAATACCTCTGATAACTCCAGGTGTAACAGTTATAATACTTCTGATTACTCCAGGTGTAACAGTTATAATACCTCTGATTACTCTATTTGTAACAGTTATTATACTTCTGATTACTCCAGATGTAACAGTTATAATACCTCTGATTACTCCAGGTGTAACAGTTATAATACCTCTGATTACTCCAGGTGTAATAGTTATAATACCTCTGATAACTCCAGGTGTAACAGTTATAATACCTCTGATTACTCCAGGTGTAACAGTTATAATACTTCTGATTACTCCAGGTGTAACAGTTATAATACCTCTGATTACTCCAGGTGTAACAGTTATAATACTTCTGATTACTCCAGGTGTAACAGTAACAGTTATAATACTTCTGATTACCCCAGGTGTAACTGTTATAATACTTCTGATTACTCCAGGTGTAACAGTTATAATTCCTCTGATTACTCCAGGTGTAACAGTTATAATACCTCTGATTACTCCAGGTGTAACAGTTATAATACTTCTGATTACTCCAGGTGTAACAGTTATAATACCTCTGATTACTCTAGGTGTAACAGTTATAATACTTCTGATTACTCCAGGTGTAACAGTTATAATACTTCTGATTACTCCATGTGTAACAGTTATAATACCTCTGATTACTCCAGGTGTAAGAGTTAACTCTTCTGATAACTTGACAGTTATTATACTTCTGATTACTCCAGGTGTAAATTTTATAATAGTTTTGATTTTTGGTATGTGGGTTTATAGTGACAAGTTACAGATCAAAGTTTAGGTTTCATTCTGCTTTGCTAGTTTTTACCGAAATTAAGAGCCTTGGACTTTGTCTGAGCAGAGTGTGGGATATAAAATGTGTCTCCAGACATGGTACCATTTCTTTGGATGTGCTTTTATATCAGTTATGATACAGCACTGTGTCAAATTAGTGCAAGGGCATTACTTTGTCTAGTTTTCAACCGTGGTTTTACTAAAAATACACAACATTGCCTTGGCTTTGTAGAATCAATATATTGGCATTTACAAATTAACCCATACTTGCAAATATATATTGCACAAAGTTCACTTTATCTACTAGACTCGTAAGGTTAACAAATGAGAGATGCTTCAAGTTTGCAATCTTCCAGAGGCAATAGTAAATCTTGGAAATATGTTTACCACTGGTACCCAATTAAATAATTGCTTAAAACTGGTGCCTGGTTCAATGATGCATGTAGCTTACCTGTTACTCGGTGCAATGATTGTTACAACTGGTATCTGGATCAATGATTGCCTACCACTGGTACCTGGATCAATTATTTCCTACCACTGGTACCTGGATCAAAGATTGCCTACCACTGGTACCTGGATCAATGATTGCCTACCACTGGTACCTGGATCAATGATTTCCTACCACTGGTACATGGATCAATGATTGCCTACCATTGGTATCTGGATCAATGATTGCCTACTGCTGGTATCTGAATCAATTATTGCCTACCATTGGTATCTGGATCAATGATTGCCTACTACTGGATCAATGATAGCCTACCACTGGTACCTGGATCGATGATTGCCTACCACTGGTACCTGGATCAATGATTGCCTACCACTGGTATCTGGATCAATGATTGCCTACCACTGGTACCTGGATCAATGATTTCCTACCACTGGTATCTGGATCAATGATTGCCTACCACTGGTATCTGGATCCATGATTTCCTACCACTGGTACCTGTATCAATGACTGCCTACAACTGGTACCTGGATCAATGACTGCCTACAACTGGTACCTGGATCGATGATTGCCTACCACTGGTACCTGGATCAATGATTGCCTACCACTGGTACCTGGATCAATGATTGCCTACCACTGGTACCTGGATCAATGATTGCCTACCACTGGTACCTGGATCAATGATTTCCTACCACTGGTACCTGGATCAATGATTTCCTACCACTGATATCTGGATCAATGATTGCCTACTACTGGATCAATGATAGCCTACCACTGGTACCTGGATCAATGATTGCCTACCACTGGTACCTGTATCAATGATTGACTACCACTGGTATCTGGATCAATGATTGCCTACCACTGGTATCTGGATCAATGATTGCCTACCACTGGTATCTGGATCAATGATTGCCTACCACTGGTACCTGGATCAATGATTGCCTACTATTGGTATCTGGATCAATGATTGACTACCACTGGTACCTGGATCTATGATTGCCTACCACTGGTACCTGGATCAATGATTGCCTACCACTGGTACCTGGATCAATTATTGCCTACCACTGGTATCTGGATCAATGATTGCCTACCACTGGTACCTGGATCAATGATTGCCTACCACTGGTACCTGGATCAATGATTGCCTACCATTGGTACCTGGATCAATGATTTCCTACCACTAGTACCTGGAATAATGATTGCCTACCACTGGAACCTGGATCAATGATTGTCTACCACTGGTATCTGGATCAATGATTGCCTACCATTGGTATCTGGATCAATGATTTCCTACCACTGGTTCCTGGATCAATGATTGCCTACCACTGGTACCTGGAATAATGATTGCCTACCACTGGTACCTGGATTGATGATTGCCTACCACTGGTACCTGGATCAATGATTGCCTACCACTGGTACCTGGAATAATGATTGCCTACCACTGGAACCTGGATCAATGATTGTCTACCACTGGTATCTGGATCAATGATTGCTTACCATTGGTATCTGGATCAATGATTTGCTACCACTGGTACCTGGATCAATGATTTCCTACCACTGGTACCTGCATGGATCAATGATTGCCTACCACTGGTACCTGGATCAATGATTGCCTACCACTGGTACCTGGATCAATGATTGCCTACCACTGGTACCTGGATCAATGGTTGCCTACAACTGGTATCTGGATCAATGATTTGCTACCACTGGTACCTGGATCAATGATTTGCTACCACTGGTACCTGGATCAATGATTTGCTACCACTGGTACCTGGATCAATGATTGCCTACCACTGGTACCTGGATCAATGATTGCCTACCACTGGTATCTGGATCAATGGTTGCCTACAACTGGTATCTGGATCAATGATTTGCTACCACTGGTTCCTGGATCAATGATTGCCTACCACTGGTACCTGGATCAATGATTGCCTACCACTGGTACCTGGATCAATGATTGCCTACCACTGGTATCTGGATCAATGGTTGCCTACAACTGGTATCTGGATCAATGATTGCCTACCACAAGTACATTGGTCAATAATTGCCTACCACTGGTATCTGGATCAATGATTTCCTACCACTGGTACCTGGATCAATGATTGCCTACCACTGGTACCTGGATCAATGATTGCCTACCACTGGTACCTGGATCAATGATTGCCTACCATTGGTATCTGGATCAATGATTGCCTACCACTGGTATCTGGATCAATGATTTCCTACCACTGGTACCTGGATCAATGACTGCCTACAACTGGTACCTGGATCAATGATTGCCTACCATTGGTACCTGGATCAATGATTGCCTACCACTGGTACCTGGATCAATGATTGCCTACCATTGGTACCTGGATCAATGATTGCCTACCACTGGTACCTGGATCAATGATTGCCTACCATTGGTACCTGGATCAATGATTGCCTACCACTGGTACCTGGATCAATAATAGGTTCTTACATACACTTTTGGGAAAGACCTGGTAACCTTTCATAAGACCTATTTCTTTCATACAACAACAACCTTCACATACAATCAGAATGCCTGAAACAAATTTGAACAAGAATGTTGTAATGTTGCTAAAACTGTGTATTGATTGAATGACGCAACCAGAACAGATGTGTGCATGTGAGAGCTCATCTATACTGGATAATCATTATCAGAAATCGGCCATTTAGGGAAGAATAATAGGTTCTTGCATACATTTGTGGAAAAGGCCAAGTAATCACTACGAATGATAGAAATTTTATGTGTTTTCACGAGAGCCAGACATTTAAAAAAATTCAATCATGAGTGGAAGATCACACTGGCTTTTCCCAAAAGCGCATGAAAGTACATATTGTGTACCTATTATTTCTGTAAACCAACAACTTTCATGTTGCGATATCTTTTAGACTCTACATTGTTAGAATCAGTTGTTTCAAACATCAAATCGGAACTCCTAAAACAAGAACGTTATGTTACATTTACAATCTTCATGTTTCCTGCATTTTGATTGGATGATGCAACGAGTACAGATGTGTGGTCGTAAACTTAACCTGTACTGGTTCATCTGTACCAGAAATTGGCCATATAAGGAAGAATTATTGCTTACCTCTGGTATCTTTATCAGTAATTATTAGTACCAAATACTGCTGAATTCACTTTAAATTACAAATTTTGTAAGAAGGCCAATGCAAGACACAATCATGAGTGATTACGTGAAACATCTGAAAATGTAAATCCATTGAGCGGTGTTGGCTTGTTATTAAATGGGAATTTAAACAATTTTAATCTGCAACTCCTGGCTTAAGAATCGTTCAAATTTAAGCCATGACCAATATTTACAGGTCTACTTGTTTTTGGACCAGACATAAGACTTGTTTTTTCATGGCAAGTCATTGAACCAATTGGGTTTAAGGTACACACTACATGTACTTAAATCTTCAAATGTTACATTTAACTAAATGGAGGTCAAGTTTGAAAATGAAACCTTACTTTAAGTACTTAGTATTTGTGACAAGAATCAAAGTGGAGTAATTAGTAAAATTATTATACCCATATAACTTGTTTGTGGGGGGTAAATAGGAATCACCCTGAAGGATTTTAATTGACCTCAGATATCATTAAGGGGGTGACACTTTGTGAGGTGCTCACTGTCCACACTTGTTAGTACTGGTACATGTATTTATGTAACCTGTTATTAATTTTAGTTTATCTGCTACTATTCTAATTCACATCATTATGATTTGATAGGTTTGTTATGTTGCCATCAGTGAAGTTGTAAGATTTACTGAAGGCCAAATGATATAAAGGTGCTTTTCATTTTCTTATTCAGTTTAAATCAGTGACAAGAGACGTGTGTATGACATTAGTGGTTTTGTATGCAGTATTGTACACTGCATTCTATCCAATGTTATGCTTGGTTAACCCATCTGTATGAAGGTGTACATGTTGTATAATTAAGTTTAGAACTGGCTTTTACTGGATTTGTTTTACAGTAATTTTTTTCCACCTAACATGTACTATAGTTCGAAAACCTGTTTTTCAGCTGATTGACTTTAAAGTCAAGTTGAGCCATTGTGGTCACTTTCAGCTTTATGCTTGTCGTCTGTCTAACCATACCTTATTAAATTTAAATTTTCTACACTCAAAACTGCTTGGCCAATTGAAGCTAAAACTAAACTTTGCAGGTATAATGTAGTTGTAAGGTTCTAATTTCTTACGTGAAACCTTAGCCTGCATGGTCTATTCTTGGTTCTTATTGGATAAAAACTATGGGTGCACTCAGGTGCTGCGGATGAGTAAGCCGTACCTGCCTCTAATTAGACACCCTTCGAGTTACTCATTGTAACTCAATTATAATGATACAATAAAATGAATACAATAATCAATATTATGTTTTTGTTTCCAGCTATTCATCAACAATGAATGGTGTGATTCTGTTAGTGGGAAGAAATTCCCGACTATCAACCCCTGTACTGGAGAGAAGATTTGTGATGTACAAGAAGGAGACAAGGTAAATAGAGTTATAGGAGAAACTAATCATGTGATATTTTATGACTATTTTTATCTGGGGTACTGTATTGTTTATTTTACGGGTTTTAGTGCCACTTTCATCAATTTTTTCTTCATTATTGCCTCATTTATTGAGGGAAGACTACTTACCAAATGAAAACACACGACCCTCTGGGGCAACTGGCAACAAAGGTTAGAGTCTCGCACACCCATCCCGAAGTCAGGCTCAAACATGCAACCTCAGAGTTTACGTAAAAATCTACCTGAATGAGAAGGATTTGCAATATTGTAAATGATATGGGGTCTTGCTTAGCAAAATAATTCAGAGAAGAAATGCAGGCCTGATTTATACTGTCCATTTTGTAAAAGCAGACAAGATGTTACAATCTACTGAGAAAAGAAGTAATGAAATCTCCAAGGTCCATATAGCTATAAATAAATGTAATCTATGAAGGAAAAAAAATCGGTCATTACCTGATAAATAATGTCTTTGACCAGAAATAAAGACAAGGTCAGCGATATGGGAAATAAGATTGTCTGATGTTGTTTATTTCTTATTTTAACACTTCTTTCCCTGCATGCACCAGTTATTATCTTTTTTTTTCCCATCAAATGCCACCCATTCCCACACATTGTGGTCCAATGCATGGTAAAATAAACAGTTAGAAGTCCAACTATACTACCTTAGCATAAAATATCAACAAGTTCATGGGAGGTCAAGATTCATCATTGTGTACTTGTCTTGTTATCTTGTCAGCTGACACATTCTCAATATGTCTTGATTTATTTACCAATGTACTTAGCAGAGGATTTATTATATATGTTGTAAAATCAGGTTTTATGTTAGAAAAATATCTAAGACTTCTTGACCTAGGGTTGCTTATAACACTCTATTAAATATTTTACTACTGTCTTTTATACAGGACAGGAACTTCTAATTTACCCTAAGTGGCATAATATTTGGTTAATGACATTACTCATGTTTCTTTGCTCATTATATTTGAATTCCCACAGAACTATCATTATATGACCTTTTTATTAGTAACCTAGGTGCAAACAACACCAGTTTTGGTCTAATATATATTAAAAATTCTAATTATATGAGTGCCTTCATAAGTTGAAAAGGGGGGGGGGGTGTTCCTCTTTAGAAAACGTATGAGAATAAAATAATTCAACATCCATTTATGATACAAATACAAATACAAATACAAATATTTTATTGATTTTTATGATATGTTGACTAATGGTTGATGTCTTACATTTCACCAAGAAGTTAATGAGATTTCCAAAGCCAGGCAAAAGCAATAACATGTTTAAAGTTATGTGTTTCCATTAACACAACATTTTATTATGAATTTCTTTTTAAATTTGATTTTATTATCAGGCTGACATTGACAAGGCCGTAGCTGCTGCCAGGAAAGCTTTCAAACGAGGGTCCATCTGGAGAAGATTGGATGCATCAAAAAGAGGAAAGCTCATTTATAAGTTTGCTGACCTAATGGAAAGAGACATCTCTTATTTGGCTGTAAGTTTCATGTCTGTACCAGAAATTTCCTTACAAATTGTCTTGTGACAATTCAATTCATATCTATAATTCATATTGTACTTTTTACATTCCATTTTATGTAGAAGCATGTAAATTGCTAATCATTTAAGGAATATTTCAGATATAACATGTTCCACTCTGTTTACTACTAACTGGGTTGGCCAATCATTTCAGCTTCGCAAATTAAAATCATTTTTTGTTTATTGTTGTTAAATTACACAATAATGATACACCAGTCAAGAACTTTAAAAATTTGTTGCAAAAAATTTTATGGGTTCTTACCAAAATATTTCTTGTAAGCTCCTTTAATTAAATGAAAATTCCAGTATTTTTGTTTGAAATGTTTGCCAGGTGCAAAAGATAATATTTAGTGGTTCCCCAACAAGATTTATGTGAAATACAAAATGTCTAAACCTAGCCAACAACAACCTTGTTAATTTATATAATTGATTTAGGATGGAAACAACTGGTGTTAAATGAAGAATGTCTTATGTTTTTTTTTTCAATTTATAAAAATAGAAACTTCATATACCAGTCCGCTGTCTTATAAAATCAATGTTTATGAGACCTGTCAAGGGAGAATATTGACTTTTATTAATTGTGTTTCATGCCACTTTGAGCAATTTTTCAGCTGTATAATGTGCAGGAGGAAGGAGGAGTACCTTAAGAAAACTCTCCAACTTAGGTAGGAAATCAAGACAGAATAGAAATACAGTATAATTTAAGTACAGTAAGAATTCACATTGGAGGGATCTAAAAATAAATGGTCATACAACAGTTGTTCTTTAATACAATTGGTCTCTTTTGCATGGCATAAGTCTGGGGGTTTCTTCTCAGATGTTAACTACTATATAACTGAAAATACTCTGATGTCCTCCATTCAAAATACAGTTTCGAAGATATTTCAAGTTCAAGGGGTGGGTTGGATCAAGAGAATCTTTTGTTCAACTCTGCCTCTTTCTTAAAATGGACTTTCAAGTCCTGACTATGTTTGGTTGCTTGTCCACGACGTGTGTTTGTAGTAACATTCTTTGCCTGTCCTTAAAGAATGGATCCAGTAGTTTTGTTGTTTTGCAAGGTTTGTTCATTTTACACTGGATGTACTGATATAACCTTGAACGGTTGATTGTGTGTATTTAATAATAATTTAAGATGGAGATTGTTCTAATAGTCCTATTTCAAACTGCCATACCAAATTGTTCTTTGTGGCTGTATGATGACATTCTGTTTAGGTTTTGTTCATTTTACACTGGATGTACTGATATAACCTTGAACGGTTGATTGTGTGTATTTAATAATAATTTAAGATGGAGATTGTTCTAATAGTCC
Organism: Limnoperna fortunei; assembly: GCA_944474755.1. NCBI lineage: Eukaryota > Metazoa > Mollusca > Bivalvia > Mytilida > Modiolidae > Limnoperna > Limnoperna fortunei. The sequence continues at coordinate 93,360,135 of OX104113.1, read as the reverse complement.
TATTCCAAACTGCCATTCCAAATTGTTCTACATGGCTGTATGATGACATTCTGTTTATATACAATTAGACTATTTATAACAGAGTTACACCCTGCCAAAATGTAGTCATTTTATTATAATTATACTATATAAATTCCTCTGCTGGGTTTTTGACCTTTATGTTTATTTTAGTGATTGTTTAATGATTTGTTTTCCTGACTTTGAATATTAATTTAAATGTTAGTGTTGTTTAGTATATCCATTCTATTTGTGTTTTATATAGTCCAACTATATACATAAGTTTCTAGTTACTTTATTCAGCCCTTGAAGACAATTTGTAAGTCATCTGTAAATCTCTTGCTTTATGGGTGTTCTGTACAAAATTATTGTTTTACTGTCAGACAACTTATTTATGTGGACTATAAAACTGTGATCTTGATAAAATATGGACTTGTTTATATCTTTATCTTGTGTGAGGTGTTCCACACTTGATCTTAAAACATTAAAAATGTGTTCGGTCATCCTTGCATGGTCTTCAAACCTGAGCTATAAAAAAGTTAAAGAATGTTTTAAAAGTTACCATGGTTACAAGCATCAGTAAAAAATCTATTACATTATAATAAATCTGTTACAAACTTATAATTTAACACCGTAGTAATTATATTAAATTTTAATATGAGTACATTTATGGCTGCCAGTGATTACATGTATCGGTAGGCTCTTTATACAAACATGATCAGACATTTCTTGATTAAAACTACTGGTATGCTGTGTTACCATTATTGAACTACTGTTTTTCTTTAACTCTATCAGATTATTAGTCCCTACCTGCTTTGCCAAAGGGGACTTAAGGTTTGCACTCCGTCTCTCAGTCCGTTAGTTTGTTAGTCTGTCACTCACTTACAAGACTTTTTTCTATATCTTGCAGACATTGAGCTGATAATTGGTATGTGAGTGGACCAAAATGGGTTGCAAAAGTTCAAATATCATTCATATCCGTCTGTCCATCCTTCCGTCCGTCCTTCCATCCACAATGTAACTTTCATAACAGTTTTCTCTGAGTGATTGAGCAGTAGCTCACAGGTTACTAGTTTTATCAAATCTTCCAGAGACTAACTGCTTAATACTGTGAAATCATTTTAAATGACATTAACAATGAACATTTTGTTTATCATGTAGAGTTTGGAAACGTTAGACAATGGTAAACCATTTAATGACTCTGTGTTTGATGTTAACTGTGCCATAGATGTCATGAGATACTATGCTGGCTGGTGTGACAAAAACCATGGACAAACTATCCCCACAGGTAAAAATTGAAAGTGTTTGTAGTTGACTGTTGAATGCGTCTAGGTCAACTATTTTCATCCGATGCTAGGTCTCTCTTTTACTACATAACCACGTTTCAGAGTTATTAGAAACTAATGAAAATTGAAACCCAAATATTTTTCTGGGTTTTTGATAGTCAAGGTTAATATGCCTGTATATGTGAATTTATTCCAAAATTCATGCTCTCATTGTAATAAGAAGGCTTAGGTAGCACAGTGTATGGCAGTGTAAACTTTGAGGTTGTGAGTTCCAGTCCTACTGCAGACAGGGTATGCTTAATTACTTTAATAGTTTGTTTTTTGACAGAATTATGCCACATTGATATGTTTACATAGCAAATCGTCATGCTCAACTGACTGGGTTAGGTATTACCATTGCATTGGGTCCATCTGTTACCTTTTCCCATTTAATCATTTTCTATGAAAAGACTTGATGACCTTGAGTTAATATATAAAATTCCTCATGACAAAACTTGACCTCTTATTGGCAATCCTTGTATTTAAATGGCCGAATGTTTTACAAACCTTGGTCAAAATTTTGTGTGTAAAGTCCTGCCATTTAGTAGTAAAACATGGTAGCCATGTGCAATCGTTTGTTTCTGATTGGTTGAAATTCAAAACATCTCTGAAAGTAGAAGCCTTAGTTGTTTGTGACTGCAATATTGCAGTATAATAGGTGCTTGATGAAGATTCCATGTTTTTTACCTAACACAACTTAGTCCAGACTGCAGGCTTTCATGAAGAATCTATTTTTGATTGTATAACATTTTCAACCTTTGTTTACTTAGACACTACCAAGCCAAATGCTGTAAATAGGAAGAATAGTTGTTATTTTTCAATTGTTACCTCCATTTTTAATTCAAACATGACCACCAGATTCCTAACTATATATTGGATGAAATTTAAACTTGCCACAAGTCCTTTTGAATTTTTTGCACCTTTTAATATCAACATTTCCTGTCCTATTGTACACAAGCTGATATTACAGGAAATGTTGATAAAGAATAAAGGAGTATCTCTCTAATAGCAAAAAATTCAAAGGGACTTGTGGCAAGTCTAGATGAAATTAAAAATTCAAATTGAGTGTAATTTTATAAAATTAATGTAATGAACCGAACCCATTAAAAAATGTCCTTACTTCCTGTAAGTAGAACTTGCAGTAATCAGCAGTGTTTTTCACAAAAGTCCTAAGTCACAGTGTAAAATGCATGGTAAGTGCTGACGTAACAAGGTAATTCCCTTTGATCTTACAATAGATTTTACACTTACAACTTTTAGTGAAATTGACTACAGATGAGCAATACAGTATTTCCATGTTTGATGTTGCAGTTTTTGTGGTAAAACATGGTATTGATCTCAATTTTGTTATTTAAATAACAGTTTTCATTAAGTATGAATATGCATTTTTATGGAACTAAAATTTATTTAATATGAAACAATCATCATTTGATGGAATTTTACTGCTATTATCCTTGGTACAACTGTAATTTTGGACAGATTATGTTGAAATTACCATTCAACAAACTTTTTATATATTTAATTATAATAATTATCTATTTGACTTATCTCTGCAAGATGAGTCTGTGAATTCCCCACTATGTATTTTAGTAGTTATCTTGATGTTAGCCTAATTTTTTGCAGATGGTGAGTTGTTTACATTCACTAGACATGAACCTGTAGGAGTTTGTGGACAGATAATTCCTGTAAGTATATACAGCCTATATATATACACAAACATCCTAGATGCTTTCTTTAACCTAAAAACTATGTTATACCCAGAGGCCTTCTTTAACTCAATGGACAGAAATTATAGTATTATATGCAAGCTATAAAAATGATGTTTCTTTTGTACAACTTTTATATTAATTTTAAATATTTCATTTCTACATTTGTGTTGTACATGTATTATAACAAGAACAGTGAATACATATAAATAACTGAAAAGAATAACTCTAAATGTCAAACACTGGCAACTTTTAAAATAAACATAGCTGTCATTATTTCTTAGTTTCATAAAACTTGAGAATTGAGATTTTCCTCATATCCTTGAGTTTTTCCTCAAATTTGAATTTTCCAGCAATCTGATTGGTCAATATTTGATATGAGGATGATTTGAGGAAATCCTCAAATTTGAGATGTTTTATGAAACTGGGCCCTGAAGACAGACCTAATTATGCCAGCCCACCTGATTTCACTGTCATATTTATATTGCTTTGAATACTAGAGGCTCCCAGGAGCCTGTATCGCTCACCTGAACCTGAAACCAAACAACCCCTTTTTTCCAGCTTTTCTTTGCTATAAGGAATTGCCCAACACTTCTGCAAAAATCATTAATTTTGACCTTTTAAGGGAAATAACTCCTATAAGGACGATCTTTTGATGGTTAGAGGGAGAAGGGAGGTTCACTTCAAATTTGCTGTACCTGTTATACTTTTTTAACTATCAGTCGAAAACTCTCAACCCCCCCCCCCTTTTTCATTTTTTCTATTTTAATCCAATGTAGCTATGTAGGTAGTCAGGTGTCATGATTTGCACAATTTTGGTAGAGGACATCCTAAAGATGATGTGTGCAATGTTTCAAAGCAGTCCTTTCATTGGTTTAAGAGGAGAAGATTTTTTAAAATCAAGTAAAACTGATTAAAAAAATGTTCAAGGAGAATAATTCCTAACGATTCATCAGACAATCTTGACCCTAAAGTCATTTTTGTAGCCCTCATAGAGCAGAACAATTAAGCAATGCTAACTTTTTCTCTAGTTCTAATAATTTTCAAGATTTTGAGGCAAAAATGTAAAAAATAATCAATTTCGACAATTAAAGGGCAATAACTCCTATAAGGAGTCCTCATACAACTTCAACCCAATGGAGTGTTCCGTAGAGCTTTTGATGCAGATGAAGGCATGTCTCTTCGGTTTTTCTGTATCTGTCATACTTTTTAAATATAAGCCAAAAACTGTATTTTACCGCCCCCCCCCCCCCCATCCTATTTTTAGCCATGGTGGCCATGTTGGTTAATCTGCAGCCATGGTAGGTGCAAACTTGGTTGAGGACATTTGACAGATGATGTGTACAAAGTTTCAAAGCAGTACTTTCACTTTCAGTTGTTTCAGAGGAGAAGATTTTAAAAAATCAATTAAAACCGATTAAAAAAACAGTACAAGGGGAATAACTCGTAAACGGTTAATCAGACAATCTTGACCCTTAAGTCATTTTTGTAGCCCTCATAGAGCAGAACAATTAAGCAATGCTAACTTTTTCTCTAGTTCTAATAATTTTCAAGATTTTGAGGCAAGGGCAATAACTCCTAAGAGGAGTCATACAACTTTGACCCAATGGAGTGTTTTGTAGAGCTTTAGATGCTGAAGAAGGAAGGTCTCTTCGGTTTTCCTGTATATGACGACGGACGACGACGGACGCCAAGTGATGGCAATAGCTCACATTACACTTCGGGTCAGGTGAGCTAATAAAAATGGAGATATTAAAAATCAATTTTTTACAGTCCTTTCCATTCAGAGATCTCAATTTTTTGGCAAACAGAATTTATAACCGTTAAAATATGTTTAGCAATTTTTAGTTTGAAAATCAGGTATTTCAGACATAAAACTTTTGATCAATTTGTATGACTGTGTTGTCTGACAACGTGACAGCAAAAGAACTATTAGAACTGCATGAGATTTTGTCAAAATATCTCATGTTTAAAAGTAAATTCCTAAGAGATAAAAGATTCTTCCGTAAATGACTGATTTCTGATACAGATGACCCAGCACAGATGAGCTCACGCGCACACATCTGTACTTGCTGCGTCATTCAATCAAAATGCCAGAAACATGTACATTTTTATGGAAGCATAACAACGGTCTTGTTTGACGTGCTTGCTTCCGGCGTTCAGACTGGATATCAGAGACAATGGAGTCAAAAACAATGGAGAGTCTATAGGATATATAGCGATGTGAAAGTTGTTGGTTTACGGAAGAAATAGGTACTTTCATGCGCTTTTGGGAAAGCCAGTGTGATCTTTCACTTGTTATAGAAATTTTTATGTCTTTTAGCTCGTTTTGCTGCGCTCCACTCGCGAAAAGACATAAAATTTCTATCACTCGTGACAGATCAACCAGTCTTTCCCAAAACTGTATGGAAGAACCTATTGAGCTTATTTAAAGTCATTATATGTACATATATACAATTTACTTGTAGTGGAATTATCCAGTGTTGATGCTAGCCTGGAAGTTTGGACCAGCTTTGGCTTGTGGTAACACAGTAGTCCTGAAGCCAGCAGAACAGACCCCATTGACAGCTTTGTACTGTGCATCTCTGATTAAAGAGGTAAAAAAAAACAGAGCTTATATCAGCCATTTGAACATGAATGTAACTATTAAATCCTGAAGCAAATAAGACAACAAACTTTGTTGAATTAATAGATAAGTGAAAATGGAAAAAGAATAATAATACTATTTTAGACACATTTGACTTCAACTTATTTTGGAGTGAGGTAAATATTGTCAGATAATAACATTTTCCTCTGAATGTTATTTTTGAAAATTCCACAGTCCTGTCAAACTAAGACATTTTAGCCTCTATGAACGGCCAGAATAGTGATTGTTACCACTATGGTAAGGCATTTATTTTCTTTATCTTGTACTGGTATACACAGAATAAATATATGTGTATTGGAGTGGATTGTCTGGTGTTGATTTTTTTATTAGGTACTATGTTTATTTGAATGGATAAGCATTAGTATTATAATGACAAAATATGCATAAACATACTGATGGTTTGATTGTAGGCTGGCTTTCCACCTGGAGTGGCCAATGTTGTACCTGGGTATGGACCCACTGCTGGGGCAGCCATATCAGGACATATGGACATAGATAAAATAGCTTTTACAGGATCCACTGAGGTACTGATGTTTAACCATGATTATATTGCACTGATTTACCTACACTTTCATTTCATAATTGTTTTTAATGTATCTTTTGTAAATTAAAAAAAAAACAGTAAAATTTCATAAAGTTATTTGCTGTCAATGTTTTTATTAGAAAGATTTATAATTGAGACTGTGTTCTTTGTGGAATTATTGACATTTATCTGTTATATTTTGTCATGTATTGGAAACATAAATGAAATTTTACAAATTACCATTTAGGTTGGAAAGCTGATAATGCAGGCATCTGGGCTGAGTAATTTAAAGAGAGTGTCCTTAGAACTTGGCGGCAAAAGTCCACTGATTATATTTGATGATGCAGACTGTGAGTACTGTATTTACAATTTATATAATGTATTTATTTTTATAACATACTCTACTGATGCTCATAAATCATTTTTTTAATATGAACCTTTTGAAGGGTGTTGGAAGGATAACAAGTTCATATTTCATGGAAATACTGCTTTCAAAATTTGTCTGTAATAATATTGAAAATCCTTTCTACAAAACACATGCCTTATAAATTCAATAAGTCATGAAAATCCAGAACCAATAAATTTTTTAAAAAGTAATGAAAAACATTGTAAATTAACAAGGAAACTTTATGACATTGTACTGATTGGATTTTCACCAAAACAACTTGTCAAGGATGGAAAATTTAGATAGATCTATTGAACCAGTTGATTTCAAACTTGGAATGGATAGTCTCAGTTTTAATCCAATAAAAATTGTGTGGGGACATTTCATTGCATTTACAATACATAAAGGGAGATAATTCTAACATTATTTCTTTTGCTGTTCCGTTTCAGTGGACATTGCAGCCTTTTGGGCACATGCTGCTATCATGAACAACCATGGCCAGAATTGTGTAGCTGGGTCAAGGACGTTTGTACAGGACACAATCTATGATGAATTTGTTAAGAAATGTGTAACTTTGGCAGAGAACAGATGTGTGGGAGACCCATTTGATGGCAAGACCCAACAAGGACCTCAGGTTAATATAATGCTGTGCAAAACATAATAAAACTTGGTAAACTGCAATTTTTATTAGGCTTTTAAGATTTGTATCAATGCTGGAGTTAACAGCTGCCAATTGTCCAAAAGGAACGTACTAATATTTTAATTTTCTACATTATCTTGTATTTCCAATTTCCAATTTCTCTGTACTTACCAATTAGTTTATTGTTATAAGGTTTCAATGATAAATAACAAAACTAAAATAAAAAGATGGCTATGTAACTACATCAGTAATCCTATGATCAAAATGTTGTTGACTTCATATTAAAATATTCCTGTGCAATAAAATTTCATTCTATAAAATTTATTAATACAAGTGCTCAATAGCAACATGTCAGTTCTACCTCCAATAACAAAACAATTTAAAAGTTTATATGATTTAGCTAATACTATAAGGTGAGGAAGGAGTTTGGTTGTTCATATAACTGAGGGTTGAATGATGAAACAAGATAGCTATGAAGTGTAGAAAGAGATTTTTATTATCAATTATCGATCAACGAAAACATTTAATTATATTCTGGGATGGAACTGAAAATTAATACTTTGCAAAATCAGCAAGGCAATTAGGTTTATAGAGGCACATTATCAAAGACAATTACATGTTTAAAGAGAGACAACTCCTAAACTTTAGAATATTTAAGCCTGGTCTACAATTTTGCATATTTTTATAATAAATAAACAAACGATTAGCTCTGCATATAGCAATTGCCAATTCTGTTAACCACAACAAGAAAATGTTTTCCAGTTTACATTTTAAGTACTCTCTACAATTATTTTACATTTATAATACATTTCTTGTGTATATTTTAGGTTGATGAGGAGCAGTTCAATAAAATTCTTGGATATATAGAGAGTGGTAAACAAGAAGGGGCCACGTTGTCATGTGGAGGTGCAAGAGTCGGAGACAAAGGATATTTTGTACAACCAACTGTGTTTTCTGAGGTGAAAGATGAAATGAAAATAGCAAAAGAAGAGGTAAAGATTTTTAATCAACAAATGATAGATATATAGTTGATTTTGTGAACTGATATGTAATAATAAATTAAAAATATAAATAAATAAATAAACAAATGTAGAAACTGGTTTCTTGATGATAACTCTGGAACCTTGTATGGGATTGGCTGAAATTTGGATATATAGTAACATATAATACAGTAGTCCCCCTCTCAAGCGACCCCTCGTTTGAAAGACCACCCCTTTGTCCTGACCACTTTCCTCTTGTATTAACTCATTTCTGTACAAATTTACCTCTTTTAGAGGACTCCACCCCTTTAACACGACCAGCGACCGCCCTATAGCTATAAAAAACCATGTTTTCCCCCCTCATGAACGACCACATTTTCAATTTGTATATGTTTATGTTTACTAGAAATGACACCGGAAATTCAACTTCAAGTTCGGGAAATCGACCGGAAGTTCATCATTGATTTTTACCAGATGAAAGATTTTGAATAAAATACCTATTGTTTATTATTGGTACAGTCGAACCTCGTTAACTCGAAGTCGAGGGGACCATTGGAAAGTATTCGAGTTATCCGAGGTTCGACTCATCAGAGTTATCAGTAAACCGGAAGTTGAACTTTTCCGTCTTTGTTTTTTGATGTATCTCGTCAAATTGAAAATCGTATTTGTTATGTTGACGTGTCATTGTGTCAATGTTATCTTTATTGTGATCTAATTATTTATACATGTACATAATTTATTGAATAAAAAATAAATATCAAATGATTTGTTTGTGATTTTTTATGTTGATGTAGATGCACCTCGTATTTTGTTGTGTTTTGTGTATGTACACTGTGAGAATATCGATCTTTGTCTACTAAATGCATCACTAATTTTCTGAATAAAATCATAACAAACAAATCTTATTATTTATGAATCATTCATAAAATCAACATTCAGTACTCACAATAAACTTCACTAGATTGTTCAGCTAACATTGTAAACAATTTATGAAAAAAACCTCTTAATGCGCTCTTTTTATACGTTTTAAATTAATTTGTTAAATTGGACGGTGAACTGGTGTTCAGGATTAAAAGACACCGATTTGTTTTATTTTTAATTTATATCAATTAATCATCATAATTTTTAAAATTAAAATCAAAACATCAATAAAAATATCAGCGTTATTAATTAAATTCGTTTCCTCAGATTGTATACAAACACACAATTGATAATGATTAAAACGCTTGGGTGATCAATATAAACAGGTGCACATGTCAACATTTTATTCATACACGCGTGTCAAATCATTAAGTAAACATGTCCGGATTAACACCTTTTGAAGCCATAGAGCGTTCATAAATCAATTAAAATGACATCAAAGAATTTTAATAGTCGACTTCGACTAATCAGGGTTAATTACTGATATTTTCAAGGTGTGAGGACTGACAAATCACCTCGACTTAACCGAGAATTCGAATTATCAAAGTTCGAGTAATCAAAGGTAAAATTGCTTTGGGTTAATGGGAATTTTGCCGGGACTTTTGAAATAGTTCGAGTAAACCGAGTATTCGAATAATCCGAGTTCGACACATCGAGGTTCGACTGTATTAATAAAATTATAAAAGAATGTGTGTTGGTTGTTTATTTGTGGTTTTTATATCGAGTATTGAATTAAAAAATGTTTATGTCCCAATATCTTCACGTGACGTGTACATCATTTGCATACGATAGTAAACAAAATTTGGATGATGCCATTTTGATTATAATCTTGGCCTCATGACCCAATAATGTTACATGAACTGTCTTTATGTCTTTTCAGTAAAGAAAATGTGTTTGATTTCCATAAATTATTTTTATAATTTAATTTTGATCAGGTGAAAGAAAGCGTTAATCGGCCAAATATAGATTAAAAATAGGATTTAGGGAGATAATTTACATACCGAGCTATTTTTAGATTTAGTAGTCGGAACTGTTTACATTTATTACACCTTTATCATTTTGAAAATGAGGGTCTGTATTATACTTGTAGTGTTCTATACCACAATTGGAATATAAATAGAGGGTGAAATATCTTTATCAAGTACAAATACTTCTGGCATAGCACTAAGCACAATCAGCTATAAAAAAAAATCTGTTTTATTTTTAGATATTTGGACCAGTTCAGACAATCATAAAATTTAAAACAATGGACGAAGCTCTTGATAGGGCTAACAATACAACCTATGGATTAGCTGCCGGTGTTATTACAAAAGATATCAATACAGCTATGATGGTTGCTCAGGGCCTCCAAGCAGGAAGTGTCTGGTAGGTTGTTAGAATCCTGTTTCAGTCTGAAATTAACTGTCTTGACATATTTTACAAATATATGGTATATTGTCTTACTGGGTATATTTTAACCATTGATATACAGACAGTTTTTGGACGGATTTCACAGAGTGAAAATCTGAGTTATAGTATGGTGAATGTTGTGCGGGCGGGCTCATTGACTTCCGTTAACTGAATTAGTTATTTTTTAACGAAATCCGGCCATTTCTGTCTTTGATCAATTTTTTTGTATAGTTATGACTCAGGTTTTACATTCTATATGTCGATAGAAGTCTTTGAAACCGTGAATAGCTATATATTTGAATAATGGTACCTGTGGTTGGCTGAATATACACCAACTTTTTTATCATGGTTGCCACTTCTGTGCCATCCGTCCATCCATTTCACTTTTGTGGACATAACTCCTCTGAAACTGCTTGACGGATTGCTTTGATATTAAGTAGGATTAATTGTTATGATGGGTAGATTACTTGCATACTTTACCATCATTTTGATTCTTCAAATTTGTTGCAGTTACGAGACTTTAACAGTTTGAGCAATATGATACAATTGTAGATCTTGTGGACACATCTTCTCTGAAACCCCTTGATAGATTGCTTTTGATGTTTGGTAGGATTAATTGTTATGATGTGTAGATGTGCATAATGTACCATCCTTTTGATTTGTCAAATTTTGTAGGAGTTGTAGGACTTTTACTGTTTCAGCAATAAAATACAATGGAAGATCTTGTGGACACGTCTCATCTTAAACCGCTTGACAAATTGCTTTGATATTTGGTAGGATTAATTGTTATTATGGGTAGATGTGCATACTCTGCCAACAATTTGATTTAGGTGTAGGACCACCAAATACCAGGAACCAGTCCAGAGGTTGTACGTAAAAGTAGTACTAATCAACAGACAGGTTCAATCTTGCATCATATAGAATTTGAACCGCACATGATACCAGAATAAATTTGGTATTTTTGGAAAGCTGAATATTATAGGAAACTTGAGGATAAAGTTTTATTGGTTTTAAATGAACATAAAAATGTTGATAGTCAATTAGGGACAAGCACTGTTTTTGGATTGAAATAGAAAGTGAAAGTAGATTTTTAGACCACGTTAACTTCAGGTTGAGCGTTTTTTCTTATATGCAATGAAACATATTGTGAAATTTTGACAGAATGTTCAGCCAGTGCATTTTTATAGGGGACAGAAGTGTCACTTAATTTGAAACAAAGGTAAATTTTCTAGGATAAGTCAAAATTATCAAATTTTAATATAGCCGAAGAGTAAAAAATCTATGGTGGTCCTACACCTTTATCAAAATTTGCAGGACTTATGGGACTTTGATCATTTCAGTCATATATTAAAATGGTGGATACTGTGGACGCATCTCCTCCGTCATCTCCTACCAATGGAAGGATTAACTGTTATGATATACAGTTTTGCAGAATAACACCATTTTGACAGATCTAATTTTGTAGGAGTTATGGAACTGACCATTTCAGCAATATAATACACTGGTTGATCTTGTGGGTGCATTTCTGAAACCGTTCATTGATTGCTTTGATATTTAATAGGATTAATTGTTGTGATGTGTAGATTTTTAGGAGTTGTTGGACTTTGACCATTTTAGCAATATTGAACAATATTGAAAGCAAATTTTATCAAGCACTACTAAAGTTTGGACATTCATGTTTTATCATGCAATTGCTTAGCTCTTACCAAATACCTGTCAAAACAGTTCTAATATTACATGCTTATTATTTTGTCCTGAAACTAAATGTATCATAATTTTTTTTTCAATTTTATTTTCTCACACCTTTTAAGCAATTCGATACTGCAGCAGTGAGGGACATTTATGTGCTATGTGTAGAGGCTTGCCTTTGTAACACTAGCAGTATCGTATTTGCAATCTCCAGCAGAGTTTGTATTGCTCTGGAAATTTTCCTGTTTATTTTTCCTTTGAACTCGTATCCAGTCCTATTTTCACTCTTGTAAACATGATAAACATGATGTATTAACAAAAAATAAGAGTTCTTACCAATATGGGAAAAAAATTGAAAGGTGAAATAACTGTTCTGAATGACAGGGCGAAATTTGTGGAAACGGATACAGATTGTCACATTTGATTGCTGCCTGGACAATCAAAAAGCAAACATGAATGGCCCATGCAATTCTGAAAGCAGACGTGTGGTACTATAATGTGTCTAAAACATTTCTTACTTGGACTTTAGTCGAGTTAACAGTATTGGGTACTGCATCAATCCATATATAAAATACCTATCAAATTTATATGGTTCTTTTTACATTCTTCCATTTTTTTTTTTTTGCAGGATTAATTGTTATGACCAAGTAGCGCCACAAACACCATTTGGAGGATTTAAACAATCAGGACATGGCAGAGAATTGTAAGTATCTACAAATAGCAATACCTATCTTCTAAACTGAAGAGCAAGACAGGAAGTGGTTGGTTGGTCTAATCTATCTCTTCAAACAAGCTAGAAGTAAATAGATCCTCAGTCTATTTGAATGAGTTTATTTTCAAGTTCAACCCGAGATAACAGCATTTTATACAATATAATAACATACAAATAATAAGCTAGCTTTAAGAGGCTTATAATGATCTGTTCTTATTTACATGTACATACAAAATTATCCCGAGCTTTCTAATAGCCTTGGATTCTGATTGGGTTATTTGTATATACATTCTCAGTCATTGCGTTTGTATAAATCAGTGTATATCTACACATTCCACCCTATGGTAATATCACACACATAACTTCATTTATAGCATTAATCTTCATATTTCTTAACATTTGCTGCATACTTTCTCGCAAGATATTTTCCTGAAGAAAAAAAATCGATTTGAATAACAGGGAACATAATACCAGTATGTGTCAGACATTCAGGACGACATTGAATTGTATCACTTTAAATTGATGTTGTTTTCAGTAGAATTCTATCTTATCCCTATAATATATGTAATACTATATATTTTGTTTGATTTAAACTTGAAGCTTGGGAATATTTGATACAAATGACATTCCTTACCTACATATACAAAGCACATATGTCCAATGTCACAATATGAGCAGCACACTAAGCCATCAAGATTTCTCTTTAATAAAAATAAAGAATATTTGACAATTTTTGAGTTTATAAAAGTTAGTCTTTGATAATTTAAGAATTTGATAAATGTTTTAGTTTTATTTTAAATTATTTCTATCAGTTTGATCCCCTTGTATATTTAGCCATTGAGACCCGGCCAATTGAAAGATGCCAAAGGTTTATTATTTCTATGGAAGACATGCATTTTAGGGATGTACGATATTTGTAATATTATTTTTACAGGATTTTTTATTGAAATTTAAATGCCAACTTTTTCTTGGTTTCTAAAAATTAACTTTGTGTTATTAGGGGTGAATATGCCCTGAGAGAATACACTGAAGTCAAGACTGTAAGTACTTATAGTTAATGTATAGTGTGGAGAGGGAATATTTTGTACAATATAGGCAATACATTTTAAGTTTAAACATGTTGCCGAGTCTGACTAGGCCGAATTTTACTGCCGTTATAATCCGAAGTTAGTTTTGTGATTTGTCGGATTAACGGCAGAATTCAGTCCTATTGCTCGTAATGTAGCAAATAAAAAATTCGAACTTCGGTCTATTTATACAAAATTCAAACATAATATTCATCTTCCTTAGGTTATTAAAGCTTAAGACATTGCAAAACTAACGGGAAACGATCTTTATTTGAAGAAATTTCTTTTTGCGTCTTTGAAGATGCACATAGAAAATGCTATGTTTATAAGTTTTCCGTATATGGATAATGTGACCTAATTTTGTTATAAACGTGCTAATTTGTATACTATAACAGCCATTCCGTAGTAAGAATCCGGTAATTTACATACGTATTACCCAAGATGCAACACGCCATTCATTGTCGGGTTTCTCAATGTTTTTCATGTAGTAAACGTAATTAAAAAGAGACACGAATGTCAATTAATACACAACGCACAGCGGGTTATTAAAAACGGCAATAACTATCATCACGTATCAATAATGATCGATTTTAAACACGAAACCGATAATAAAATGGTGACACTGTAGAAAGATATCAAGATCGACCACGTCTGATTGTATATGCAACTTTTTTTGGACATCAAAGTGCCGGGAGTGATTCACTCCCGCTCTGCTACATTACGAGTAATGGGACTAAATTCGTACCCTCGCCAAAAAAAAAAAAAAAAAAAAAAAGCGAGGGTACGATTATTCGTTTTAGAGTCTGACTTGAAAGAAAAAGCAAACAGTTAGCTGGTACTAACTTTTGACAAATTATTTAATTTACTACCAACCTGTTTGGACCTTTTAGTAATTTGAGAAAAATAAAAGTTCATGTCAACTATGTAAAACAGTTATTGTTTGATTATTCAGGAGAAACCAGATTGTTTGCCATGACATAATGTAAGGTCAAACACTGAAAGGTGCTGTTTGGTTGGTTGGTTTAATGCCACTTAGCAACTTTAAAGCTATATTGTGGCATCCAGTTTTTTTTGGAAAGACCCATTACCTAGTGAACTCTTGACCTTTGGTAGGAAAACGGGTAATTATGATGGGAGTCTAGCACACTCAGTGAGACTCGAACCCACAACCTCAGCGTTGACAGACTACATGAACAATAATAGATATTAACTAAGAAAGATGGAATTATTAGATATGGAATGTTCTGGATTATCTCATCATAGAATTACAGTTTTATCTTTTTGTAATAAGTACAGCATTGCAACATCATAGAAACTATTACATACATGACCAGCAAACGTCCTTTGACAAACACTACCATTGCTTATGACTTGCTTACTTTATAATTTATTTTTGATTTTTTTTAGGTGACAATGGCTATTCCAGAGAAAAACTCTTAAAATCTATGATAATGGTTGTAGCGTGTGGATTACTGAATTAACGCATTAGTTTGAAATAGATTGACATATTATACTAATACATGTGTATCAATTCATTTGTATTAGACATAGAAATACATAATTGGCAAAATTGTAATAGTAAATGTATATGTAATTGTATCCAATTAAACAAGGTATACTACTGCATGTAGATTATTCAATTTGTATCTTCAAAATATTATACAGAGGTTGTTGTATGAGCTAAAGGAGGGGGTGTTTCTAATGGCTGTAGAGTTGAAACTTGACAATTTACCTAATGTTTGTCAGCTTAAGCTTTTTAGTCCAATGTTGACGTTTGTTGAGTCAGTCAATCCCCTTTCTTTGACCTCATATTCACAGTCCAGTTGATACATTAGTTTTAAGATTGAGGCAGTTTCTTAAGTAACCATGCATGTTAGGATGACAAAACTTGATATAGGCTGCTGATGAAAGGTACATGACAGTTAATTATAAGTAGGTTCTGACCTTGACCTTAATTTCAGGTTCCAGTTATGATATTAAAGTTACTGGATTAGGTCAGTTCCTCGGTTACTGAATGCTTGATAAGATGACAATACTTCATGTACAAGATGCTGATGAATAGTACATTAGTCACATCCTGACCTTGACATTACCTTGACATTAATTTTGTGGTCTAATGTTTGTGTTCAAGTTATTGGGTTAAGTCAGTTCCTCAGGAACCTGGCATGGTATGATGGCTATACATAGTATAGTACATGACATTCTAGTGCCCGACATTGACCTGAAAAATAAAGTCCTCATTGAAACTACCTACCTGGCCAAATCTATTGCATTATTAAATTTTATTTCCTAAAGACTGGTCTATGTGTACATCCTTAAACATAACTGTTGTGGGAAATCTGCTTTTTTCTAATTTGGTAAAATTTCTAACATTTTCTTTCTGAAAGAACAAAAAAGTTGTCTGAAAAATAACATTGTAGGATTGTTGTATATAAAGCATTCTGTAGTTGTGAGAACATGTTCTCTGCAGGAAATCCAGGAACAAAAATATATATTATCAAATTCTGGATGATCTGATTGAGCTACAAAATATGTCTGCTGCAGGAAAGTGTTTTCTGATTGGATAAAACAACACCATTACACGAGACAATACTTATTGCAACAACAATTTCATAAAGATCAAATAGTAGTCAAGTATTTCTATACATATGGATGGTAAGAAATATTTGTGAGGACTTGAGATAATAACTAAATTGATGTATTGATGATATATTAGCATAATAAAAACTGAATTAATGTTATAACAAACTTAATATGGTTGGAATTCTGGGAAAGGCTCGCCATAATGTCCTCGTTTTAAGTGGATTTATGGAAATTGTCTTTTAAAATCTGAAATTTTAGAGAACACAATTCGAGATCATCATTACCATTTCAAAAAGTTTTTGAAAGACTTGAGACAACAATTGTTACGCCTGAAATAGACAATTTTTGAGAGAAATTATTTAGGTAGTGGGATAAGTAAGGAACACATTAAACAGGAAACCGATAAGGTTGGGGCTATTAGGACTTGACCATTTCCTACCACTGTGGAAGAATATGGTGTTTCATGGGCAACTGTTGTTGCTATAGTCGATTAAACCAAAAATTAAACTAGAGGCTGTATCGCTCACCTGAACCTGAAACCAATAAACCCTTTTTTATCCAGCTTTTCTTTCCTATAAGGAATTGCCCAACACTTCTGCAAAAATCCTTAATTATGAACTTTTAAGGGAAATAACTATAAAAAGGAGCTTTTGATGCTTAGGAGGGAGGTTCTTTTCAAATTTGCTGTTCCTGTTATACTTTTTACTTTTTCAACTATCAGCCTAATACCATCTTGACCTCCCCCCTTTCTATTTTAAGCCAACATAGCTATGTAGGTAGTCAGCTGTCATGATGTGCACAATTTTTGTAGAAGACCTCCTAAAGATGATGTGTGGTTTGTTTCAAAGCAGTCCTTTCATTGGTTAAAGTGGAGACTTTTTTTAAATCCATTAAAATGTATTAATAAAATGTTCAAGGAGAATAATTCCTAAACGGTTCAATAGACAATCTTGACCCTAAAATCATGTTTGTTGCTCTCAGAGCAGAACAGATAAGCAGTGCTAACCTCTTCTCTAGTTCTAATAATTTTCAAAATTATGAATCAAAAATGGCAAAAATGATCAACTTCAACAATTAAAGGGCAATAACTCCTACAAGAAGTCATCATACAACTTTGACCCAATGGGTGTCTCTCGGTTTTCCTGTATCCGTTATACTTTTTGAACTATAAGCCAAAAACTGTATTTTGACACCCCCCCCCCCATTCTATTTTTAACCATGGCGGACATGGTTAATCTGTGGCCATGGTTTGTGCAAACTTGAAAGAGGACATTTGTGGTTGATGTGTACCAAATTTCACAGCAGTACTTTCAGTTGTTGTCAGAGGAAAAGATTTTTAAAAATAAGTTAAAACGGATTAAAAAAAAACAGTTCAAGGGGATTAACTCTTTTTAACTATTAATCAGACAATCTTGACCCTAAAGCTTATTTGTAGCTCTCATAGAGCAGAACAATTGAGCAATGCTAACTTTTTCTCTAGTTCTAATAATTTTCAAGATTTTGAGGCAAAAAAGGCAAAAATCATCAAATTCGACAATTAAAGGGCAATAACTCCTACAAGGAGTCATCAAACAACTTTGACCCAACGGAGTGTTTTGTAGATCTTTTGATGCTGAAGAAGAAAGGCCTCTTACGTTTTTTAGTAGCTGTTACACTTTTTGAACTATAAGTCAAAAACTATTTTTACCCCCCCCCCCCCTGTTCTATTTACCATGACGGCCATTTTGATTGGTCTGAGGCCATGATTTGTGCAAACTCGGTAGAGGACATTTTACTGATGATGTGTGCAAAGTTTCAAAGCAATCCCTTCAGTGCTTTTGGAGAAGATTTTAAAGAAAAGTTAACGATGACGACGGACACCAGGTCAGGTGAGCTAAAAAGTTTGATACCCCAATCATTTTGCTTATTTTAACAGGGATGATGAATGACGGTGAACAGTCGAGTTTTGTGGGGAAAAAATCTAGATAAAAAATTCTCATTTCAGGCTATCTACATTTAAAATAACTTTTATAATGTGCAAATACGTGTCGGAGGACATTGTAAGAACATGTCATATACAGGCTTTTGCTGTTAAAATGGAAACCACTACTTTCTATGCAAAAATTATTTTTAAAATGCATATAATTATATTGTCTTTATTGTCTTTGAAGGTGTTAAACGACACTTTCAGCAATTTTCAGCTATAAATCGTGGCGCCAAGTTTTTATTTGGAGTAGGAAGTCGGAGTACCGGCCACGGAGACCATTGATTGAAAAACTGACAATCCTTCTCAGTTTAGATTGGAGTCGAGCAAACCCTGCCCGCAGTGCTAACAATTTTGTTAAAATGGTATTCGTTAGTCATCTACTTTTGATCACGCCTGTCAGTACTGAGGATGCTGGTTCGAATCTCACGTCGGGCAGGGTGTGCTAGACTCCAATCTTAATTGATAAGGATTGCCAGTTTTCCTACCAAATGACTGGGATTTTCTTCGGCTTCTTTCCCTAGTAAAAACAGCATCATGTGACCAGACAAAAAATTACTGCAAAAATCGAGCTATGCTGGTTGTTTGGGGGTTTTTTTTTGGGGGGGGGAGGACTGAAGGGTCCATTAACAGGTTAACAATTTTTTTTCCAAAACAAATAACAGTAAATTTTAAATGATAAAAATAACAGCAATTAACACGAGAAAACAGAAAACAGTGAGTTCAAGAATTAAAAAAAAAAACGGACGACAGCAGAATCGTGAAAGGGCGATACGGGGAGAAATTTTATTAGTCCGAGAATCCTCTGCCGTCCAACGCTTTTTTTTGCGTGGGACGTCAGAGAGCTCTCCATAACTTATAATCATCAAACTTTCAATCGAGATGATTTAGGTTCATTTCTAATCTCATTTCCATCGATACCCTTACATTCCTATGTCATTTCACTTTTATTGTGAACAAAAAGTCACGTGACAACAATGTGACTTAAATCCAGTGCTTAAATTAGTTTGATTGTATGTATGATGATTATATTCACATAGAAAAATATATAAAGAAGCGATTTATATATAGTTTAACTTGACGAAAATATTTGTTAACATCTGGACACGATGAAATGTGCCGACTCAGACCCGTGTCGCAAAATCCACTGTTTTGCTTATGGAGAGCTCTCTGACGTCCCACGCAAAAAAAAAGCGTTGGACGGCAGAGGATTCTCGGAATAAGTTTTTATAAGAATTGATATTAAATTTATCGCCTTGAAAAATAAATAAAAACACGACGTAAATATGTAGCTAAAGGCTCCTACAAAATCTTATTAGAGCAACGCCATGGCTCTTTTAAACGGCCAAGAAAACAAAAGAAAAACAACAAGCAAACACAAATAGTCAGAAATAATTTTAATTATTACAACGAAAAAACACGAGGAAGATAAAAAGTCGGAAGCAAATGGAATCTGGACAAGATTCCCTGTGTGTGTAGTATAAAACGGAAGACGGTAATTCTATGTTCTAGTATTGTGTCGATTGGAAAGCAATGCTTAACGAAACAATGAAATGACATATTTTAAAACAAAACAAGTTTATGTGGATTCGTTTTAATTAAATGTTTTAGCTGCCAAAGTCATTTCCGGTAGTGTCGATCTTACCAGTCGAGTCCACGACTTCAGACAATTGCTTGTTATTTAGTAGAATCCCATATCCAAGATAGACTTTTACTCTAATATGTTAGACATTCATAAATAATACATGTAAACTGTAATGAATATTTACATTGGTTTCTGTCTAAAGGAGACATCTATAAATTATAACAATATCACACACATTCGGACGACACTGTAGCAGCAGAAAAAAAATCAAAGATCGTTAGGGATTAAATTTTTGAAACCCATCTGTTGGTCTTGTCATCTTAAAAGCAGATTTCAAGACGACTAACCGATCGTCCTGTGTTGGACTAATAGCTAGGAGACGATGAATATTTTTGATTTATTGTGTCTTTTTATTTCTTTTTTCCCTGAAAGTGCTATGCGGCCGAGAAAAAAAAAGGATTTTGTACCATAAATGCTCGGACCACAACATTTATAACCGGCTCCTCAGTAATTAAACGCCAAGCTTATTCACGGTTATGAAAACTATTAAAGGTTGTGATTTACACAAATAACCTTTAGATACTGGTTATGTCTTAACAGGAAACATGTACTTTGTCGTATGTCCCACTTGAACTGAAGGTATGTGGACACTATATTTTAACAAAGGAAGTGTGTAAAATTCAGTCTTAAACGCTTAACACTCCTTTAAACGTATATAAATAAAATAGCTAAAACATAGAGAACTAAGAGGACTCTTGACACAGAGATTCGTAAGACTGAAAGAAACAAAAATATGAATTATCTTTTGCTGGCTTTGGTGTTCGACGTTGCTTTTGTGTTTAAAACAAAGTCGGAAACTTGTAAGTATCAAGTGATTGCTTAAAAAAAAAGAAGAAAAACCCGAGGTGCATCGATCGGTAATAGAACTATAGAAATTATTAAGTGTACACATTTTGGTGCCTTGCTTGAGATTAAACAAAAATTGTATCACTAGCGAGCATATGCAGATCAATCGCTTGCATGTGTGATATTTGTGATAATATTAATTGATGTTTGAAAATGAAGTTGAATGTTAGTATAGAGCTCGTAAGTCATGCATTTATTATTATATGTTGGTTACATTAAGACTTATTTTTATTTAAAGAAAGGATGCACACACAGGTAATGCTAGATATAATTGCAAAATATTCGAAGTACCTCCTGGAAATCCAGGGAATTTCTGTGAAAAATTAAACTGTTTTAGGTCTTGTTGATATTTATTGTTATTATGTATAACTAGTGTGAACGAATGTGTGTTGTTTATCGCAAAAGGAGCAATTTTTCAGTTGTATCATGGCGAGAATTAAACTATTGTATTATGCTTGCTGTCATATATATACTTGTACCTCGTAGTTGACAAAAACACTGGTCTAGATTTTTATAGTGCTAGAACGACCGGGGATGGAACCCAAATTAATATATTTAAAATTTATTCCAATAACATAAATTGTTAAAACTCATATTGTTTTAGATATCTGGATATTTTACATATAAGTAATAATGTATAAAACGAGATCTTCTTATGGATTTATGTATATCGGTGCTGTAAATGCATGTTAGATATGTCAATTAGACAATTATTGGCTACATTTCAGGACTATTTGGACCTAGTCCATGATTGGTTGAACCGAACCCAAAGTGCTGTCTAGACCAATCTGAAAACGCAAAATTCTTTATAATAATAATTATTATTATTATGAATCGGAGATGTTTTTCCGAGATAAAATCAGTGCAAGTACAAGGACTGGAAAAAATGCCATTGCAATTCAAATTTTGCAGAAATAAGGTCAAATTAGAAGTATGGGTGGGATGTCAATTATTTAAGACATATGTCTATCAAAATCATAAATTTTGATGCAACAAAATTTTGTTGATAAGCGAGTGAGTGTAAGTCCTGGCGTACATAGTGTGCGACGTGTCTGGAGTGTGCGACGTGTCTTATGTCGATAAGAATAGGCTCGTCGTAGCCACCGCAATATTTTTCCAGTGGCAATCAAAATTGTTTGTCTTTCTGTGCATTCCATTTGCTCGTTGATTCATTGTTTGTTAACTTGTTCTAAATGGAGCTTAAATATTGCTTGCTTGAAGTTTAGCTAATATTTGATCAATCGAGCAATTAATTTAACCCAACAAATTAGTTTTAAAGAATAAACATAGAAGTATAGAATCTTTTTAAACAATTCTACAGAATTAAATTAATTATGCATCGCAGATGATAAAGCATTGATATGAACCTCGTTTGTCTAGACAATTCAGATTAGAAATGTCATTAAGCTTCTTGGGGAACGATTTTTGAAAATAGCGCGGACAGCTGCAACTAAACAATGCCAACCAAATAAGGTTCACTTAGTCAGGAATATGACACTATGTTGACAAATCTTTATATAACCCCGAGTGAATATAAGCTGTCTTAAAACACAATACGTTTTCAGGCACAACAATGAGTACTTACTGTACACAAGGTGACAAAGGTGAGCAAGGTATGTGTAAATATCAGTTCATTCTTTATTCTTAGGTTATTTATAAACAGTATAAATAGTAGTAATGATCAAACATTTGTCACGATATTTCTCTGGTTAGTGTTCGGTGTGTGTTTGCCGTAACTGTATGAGGCCCACCTTTACTTGTGTATCACATCAAAACGGCCTCCTGAAAAGTGTTAAGTCCAAGTTCGATTAATTCCTGATGACTGTTTACAGTACAGAACAAGATCAATTAAACCTACAACGCGATTTTAAAAAATTGACAAATACTTTGGGGATAAAGCTAAACCCGACAAGATGCTATGCCATGTGAATCCATCATAAGAAACATCCGTCGTTATATAAATGTTCACTATACCATTTTTTAACAGATTGGTGAAAATCCCTACCTTGGTGTAATAAATACATTTCTTTAATTTGTATTCGAGCAAATAGCATCCCGGTCTTTATTTGTAGAAATCTTAAACACAGCAGTGCATCGTATAAAGAAACCGCTTTTACTTACTTGGTCCGTTCCATACCAATATCCGTGTACAGTACGTAATCCGAGAAATACGTGTTTTTCTTCTATAAAATCTGAAATGCTTGGTGATGCTACCCACTGACCCACTTGATTTGCATCCAAATTTATGAAATCAAACTGAAAGCTCTGAATTACATATCTTTTAACACTGATTTTTTGAAGACCAATTAAAAAATTGAACTTTCTCACAATTTAACATTGAATTATTAACTTTGGAGCAAAAACCTGCTCAGTGCATTAACATCTGCGTACTCTCTCTAATGCGAAGACCAATGCTTAATAGTGAGCCTATTTCGGGGCAGACAATACAGATACACACTGTCCAAACCGCCTGAACGAAAATTTATTTCGAGAATTAATACTGAAACTTTTCAGATTTAGCCATCGGTCTTTCTTGACCCTATTGGATACCTTCATGCTGCGTGAAATCTAAAAATAAAACGTCCTTTCATTAATCGCTAACCTCTCCATAATAGTAAATTCTTGAAATATCAATGTCACACTTCACATAATATACCTCCATACATAAGGGAATCTTCCAACCAAAGTCTGTAATTTTACATTCCACACGAAGTCATATTAAAACATTAGAGGCTGCAATGAACAATCCAGATGATGAACCTGTCAATACTAAATAAATGAAAGATTACGTCTTTATCCCCTGGTGTAAGAAAAAATAATTGACCTATCACAGATTATGAAGCACTTCATCCAAAACAGATGATTGGATAAAATGGGTATTGTTGCAATAATATTATACATGTTATAATTCCGATTTGGTCCACGCTCTTTAAACAGAATTTGTGTTTATGTCCTCAATATGTACCATATAAGATCGAAATGAGCGGTTAATGCAGAATTTTGCTAAAACTGCATTTGTATTTTTTTAAAATTGCTGTGTAAAAGAGGAATGCAGAGATTGTTATTTCAATCCACAATATGGCCCACAGAAACAAGATAAAATTTAGAGCCATTC
Organism: Limnoperna fortunei; assembly: GCA_944474755.1. Lineage (NCBI taxonomy): Eukaryota > Metazoa > Mollusca > Bivalvia > Mytilida > Modiolidae > Limnoperna > Limnoperna fortunei. The sequence continues at coordinate 93,336,002 of OX104113.1, read as the reverse complement.
AGTGGACAGATGGAAAAATATTGTATAGAATTCGCAATATGCATCCCGAGATTTAAGCGCTTGTCAATTATTTGAGAATGTTCATTTTTAATCCCTGCTAGTATCATGAGAAAATTTAACTTGTTGAACAATTTCAAATGAATATATTTGCATATATTTCTAATTGTGTTGTTAATTTTTATATTTATTTGAAATCAATTTTTGATACTGTTCGAATCGTCATCCAAAGGCGGTTATTACGGTGGCGTTTGGACACAGTTTGCAGAAATCTTCATTTACATCAAAATAAAGTTGACTGCGTAAGTGTTTTCAAGACCGCAAAACCGTCCAGTGGAAAATTAATTGAATTTTTATTGTGCAAAATCCTCTTTAAAAGATTATGTAATTAGTGTCGAAATTAACATTCAAATTTGTTATTTAATTTAGTTTATGACATGTTTCTTTGTTTGTTTGAACGGTGTTAACGCCACTTCCAGAAATTTTTCAGCTACATTGTATATGATGGCGTTAAGTTTTTATTGGAGGTTAAAGCCCCCGACTTCGGTAGGAAACCAGTCAATATTGTCACTTAAGATTAGAATCCAGTACACCTGCTCGCAGTGAGACTCGAACACGCAACCTCAGTGTTTGCAGGCATGTGATGAACAGTAGACTAACTTACCCACTCTGTCTCCGAGGCTCCAGTTTATGACATAATATGTTTTCATATCGTTTGCTATGATTGGTTATTAAAGAACAGCATACACATCTAAATCTTGCACGATTTTTCTGAAAGTAAATTTTTATTAGAAATATTTTCCATGGAAATTTCTTTTGTTAAGTTCAAGAATCGTTTACGTTTTATATTATTTTTTCATATGTGAAAAAGGAGAACGCGGCATAGACGGCATACCTGGTGAGTAAAAAGGTATAGAATTAGTAAAAGAAAACGCAAAACATTTCATGTTAATGAAATTAGATGTTGCTCTGAAAATAATCATTCGTTTTAAATAATGTCTTGTTCCATGTAAGCTTAGTAATGTAGATCATTTCTCTAAAGAATTTGAGGCATTTGTCGAAGCCTCCATTATACAAACTGTGTAGACAGCGAACTGCCATTAAAGAAAAAACATATATAGCTTGAAATCTACGATAATTTCAAGGTGAAAAAGGAACAGGTTCTGTGGTGCGAAAGTTTTTTTCAAAACTAGATATCTCGGCTAATTCTGCAATTATCCATTCCAAAAGAAGTTATATCAAAACATTAAAGGCTGCAAAACCAATAAGCAATTAAACTGCCATTTGTTCTGAGAACAAATGAGAAGGTCTTTCCCACTGTTCCTCTAAAGTAAGAAAATTTAGGTGATGCTATGGAATTTTGTGTCTTGTTATAGCACAAAATGTCACTTCCCGTCATAAAAGTGAGTTAGTTGAGTAATAAAAGTGGTCCTGAGCCAAAAAATACATGGTTGTTAAGGACTTTCATTCGGCTGCTAGGGAGAAAAGGCCACTTCCGGTCATGAAATGACAAATTTCAGTAAAGTACATAATTCTGATTCTAAAGATATATGGTTGCTAAGGACTTTTTATAACGGTAACCTTGTTGTTATGGTATGACCTTGACCTATGACCTTTGACCTTTGGCTCAAATTGAAGCGCTTTTCCTACTGATCATGTTAAACCAATTTGTTTACTATATTATCTCTAACCGTTTTCAAGTTTTAACCAAAAAACCGATTAACCGCGTCAAGGGCTGTAACTCGAAAACCGTTCATCGCCCAGCTTTGGGCCAATGAACCAAATGAAGGTCTCGATAAGAGGGGTATTTTTCCTATTTATTGTCTGCTGCTATCTTTTATGGTTAATGAGATATAGTGCTAACATGACCTATGGTGACCTCTGACCTTGACATTTGACCTTAGACCATGACATTTTAAAATGTAATATATGTCACTTAGGATCAATGGTGGTGGTCCCAAGTCTCTAGACTTATGGTTTTCGAGAAAATTTTTTTGACGCATTGCGACATTTTTCAGGTCAAAAACACGTAAACAGGAAGTTGATTGGAAGAAAAAATTTTGCATGTTAAATCATCGACATAAGACAGCCTACATTTTCTACACTTCAGATTTTGAGTATCTCTTACGGTTTCGGAGTTTATCTGCTAACAAGGTTTTCGGTGTTGGGGCAGATAACTATGTTACTGAAAATAGATCGGTCTAAAAGCATGAGCCATGTCATCTCCGCATATGACCGATTAATGGTACCAAGTATGGAAATGATATGTCAAGACACTTTTTTGGCAAACCTCCGCAGAAGAAAAAAAAATAATCATAAGTAATACATGAAAGTATTTCCACTGTAGTGGGAAAGACCTTAATAAATACATTCAAATAATTGACCTATCACAGATTATGAAGCACGTCATCCAAAACAGATGATGGGATAAAATGAGTATTGTTGCAATAATAGTATACATACATGTTATAATTCTGCTTTGGTCCACACTCTTTAAACATAGTTTGTGTGTTATCTCCTCAATATGTACCATATAAGATCGAAATGATCGTTAAATATAGAAGTTTGCTAAGACTGCATTTGTATTTTTTTAAAATTAAGATGTACAATAGGAAAGTAGAGATTGTTATTTCAATCCACAATATGGCCCACACAAACAAGATAACATTTCCAGCCATTCAGTGGACAGATGGAAAAGTATTTTATTGAACTCGCAATATGCATCCCGAGATTTAACCGCTTGCCTCTTTCAGACACTTTTCATCTTTATTATTGCGTTGAAGTTTTCTTTGGGAGTAAGACGGAGTACAAGCTGAAAACCCCGAAGTTTGGTAGGAAAAATGGGAATTCTTGTCAGTTAAGATCGCAATAAGACTCAAACACGCAACTTCAAAGCTGATATGCACGTGATCAATAGAAGACTTACTACCTTAACCCATCAGTCACCGAGGTTCCAGTTTATGACATGATATGTTTTGTACGATTTTTGTGTTAATACTTTTTATTAGAAATATTTTCCATGGAAAATTCCTTCGTTAAATTTAAGAATCATTTACATTTTATATTATTTTTGCATATGTGAAAAAGGAGAACGTGGTATAGACGGCTTACCTGGTAAGTAAGGTATAGAAACACAAAACCATTTCACGTAAATGAAATTAGATGTTGCTCTGAAAACAATCATTCGTTCTAAATAATGTATTGTGCCATGTATGGTTAGTAATGTAGATCATTTTTCTACAGAATTTGAGGCATTTGTCGAAGTCTGCATTATACAAAACTGTGTAGAAAGCGAACGGTCACTTATAGGAAAATTTATAGCTTGACATCTATGTTAATTTGAAAGTTAAAAAGAGGAACTGGTTCTGCGGTGCGAAAGTTTTTTTAAAAAATAAAATATCTCGGCTCATTTTGCAATCAAAACACAACACGCAGCAGTCTAGAACGCAAATAATTTTCTTTCCAAATTATGTTTCTATCTACATTGAGATCTCATGGGAAATTCAATCAATGAAGACTTTTCCATTAATTCTTTCACATGTTTTATTGGACAGCCTGGTTTTCCAGGTAAGGTATAAAAATGCCAAAACTAACTGAAAAATCTCTATATGAACGGAATTTACTACTGTCTACTGAACAATTTGGAACATTAATTGGCAAACATATTACAGAGACATTGTCATATGTAGCTCCCATAATCAAAAGTCCGTGTAAGTTATTGCCATCACTTTGTGCACGTCATCCGTCGTCCTCCGTACATTTTTCACATTTTAATCATCTTGAGAACTACTGAACAGACTGCCTGGAAATCTGACAGCAGTGTTCCTCAATGAATTAATTGAATCCTTATCGGCACATATATTTCTTTTAAGGCAATTAGTAGGTATAATTACTGTGTTGCAGAACAAAAAATCAAAAAGACCGTAAGCGGCGGTGAAAAATACATTTGGTCTTCTTTTCAAGAGTAAATGATCTTCTCCATAAAAAGTACAAGACCAAGTGTTTGGTAGTTTGGTAACAATGTTGTTTGTAAAGTCATCTACAAAATTTCTTAATTTCGTCTTGATCGGACAAAAATCATGGCTACATTGTTCAATCCTTGTTTCTCATTGACTGAAATTTAAAAAATCCCACCACTGAAAGAACCATGTTATTTCTTTTACAAGGATTCATGGTTTGATCATGATCTGGCGTTAAACATGATCAAACATGGCAGCCACGTGAGCTATCCTTGTTTCTGCTATATTTAAAAAAAATCATCTCATTTGAATGTAAAAAGCCCAAATGTTTTATTACTAGATACAAATGATATACGTGTGGTCTGCTACAAATCTTGATCAGACATGGCAAACATGTACAATCCTTGTTTCGGATTGACTAAAATTTACTATGTCTTCTCCTCCGTAACTTCAAGCCCTTGTGGATTGTGACATTATAGGATTGTCGGATAACAGGCCCTTAACAAAGTGCAACTTTAAAATGTTCTTCTCTTGCCAAATTAACTTTCCGGATTGCAAACATGTTCAATTTTTATTTATTGACATCTATTAACCCGATAAGCGATACAGGCATATTCTTACAACGAAACAGGTACCTTTTCAGTATATACTTTTATACGGGTGCTTTGTTTTTGCTTCTTCATTCAAATAAACAAATTACGTTTTTGTATGTATCGTTTTTATTTGCCAGGTAGGCGTTCCATCAAATATATAAACAAAATAATAAACAATAAATTACAAATATACAAAAATTCAATTACAGTTAACTGGCTGTTGAGTATCCTAGCATGATATATATTACTTTTTTGTTAAAGTGGCAACAGGTAGAATAACCAATTTGAAGTATTTAACGACAAACGATGCCTTAAATAACAATAACATACTGATACTTGTGGTGAATGAATGGACAACAAATATATGTTCATTACTCTTTTCCAAACATTTTAACTGAAGAATAATATCAGGTTTATTTTTTACAGGACCTCGTGGACCTAATGGCTTGCCCGGTAAGGCTTATTAATATAATAATAGCCAAAAAGTATTTAAATGAAAACATTACTTGCCAAGATTATGAAGATTGTGTTAATTTACGTCACATTACTACCCACCCCCTTCGTCCCAGCAATTAAATATCTTACAGACTATTCTTGCCTGTGTTGTTATTATTCAGTTTATTAAAAATTTTAGTGAAGTTGTCAGAAAACTAGAAATCCATTAAAATTTTTATTGAGTGTCGTCTATATTTTGCAAGTCATATGGTATATGTGGACTAGATTGTTGTAACTTTATGTTTTTGTTGGCAATTTTATTGAATCTTTATTTTGCAAATCTTATATACACAATCAAATGTATCAAACTTTATAATATGTCCAATGATGTTTTTATTCATTTTTTCTGCGGTCAGGTAGAAATTAAATCGGTACAGACATGGAATTTATTTATTTACAGGCCTAATCGGACAGCGTGGACTCCCGGGCCAACCTGGTAAGTAAAATGAATTTGCTATTTTTTTTAAAAATATAAACTGTTCCCGATTGTTATTTTTTAGGTTGAGTTTGTTGTATTTTTTACAATCCCTTACCTACAACACATTGTGATTATTTGATTTTACTATACTGTTTTTTTTTTGCATATAGTAAATTTAAATGTAACAGTTTAGATGGTTTAGAACGGACTTTTATCGTTATTGAATATCAATACGATCGGACATTTTTGCTGAGTCATAGGAAGCCTGTCATATTCCTGGATTGTGCATTTACCTAGATATGACAATGTTTAACTCGATGGGTTTCTAATTGGAGGCAAGCACTGCTTACTTGTCTTTAGCACCTGAGTGCATCCATGGTTTTATTGGGTTTAGGTTACTCACTTTCTTTTTTGTGTTTTTTGTTTTTGTTTCGTTTTGCATTATGTTTGTCTATATGCCGATTTGAAATTTTCCATTGACTTTCGGCTCTTGATGTTCGCTCAGTTTCCTTGCTATTTTTGAAATCAATGCACGCTTGCAACAACATCATTATTTGAAATATTTGTGGAAGTGATTGTCTTTATAATATAAATATATTTTGTTATTAAACTATTAAACACAGGAATCATTTCCATTTCACGTCTTATATTTAATATTTCTAAAGGTCCAAAAGGTGAACCCGGATTTCTTGGCAGACCAGGCGAGAATGATACCTTAGAAATGCCAGGGGTACCTTTTAATTCTGGCGTAGATTGCTGTAAAGGTATATGATTTCTATGTTCCAAATTTATTGAATCGTATTTTGAGGAAAACAATTGTTAAAAGTTTATTTTAAAGACTGTTGGTGAGCGTTTGTTGTTTTACCTTAGGACTTCTAAACTTGCTATAAACTCATGATTATCAACTCGTCTAAAGACAGCCTCGGTTATATTTACATTGCGTTTTTACTTTAGGGTTTTAGTATATTTCAGCGTCAAAATATCTAATCCAAGCATGTTTAATAGACGTAATTAAAACGATATTTATTTGATTTTTTGGAATCATAAAATATTAAATTATATGAAAACAAACTACTTAATATTGATGATAAAATGCTGGCATCGTTTTTGCCTGAAATAATGTCAGGAACCTAATCAATACGCATCATCTTTTGCAATTTACCAACGTGCTTGAACATATAGACATCAAAGTGTGTCAATTTTAAAAAAACCGCCACTTACTGCTGTAAAACAGAAATCTCAGCCAGCCAATTTTGGTACGATTTGTTGTTTTAAACCTACATGTAGCAATATGTCAACACAAGCATTCAGGAAAAACAAACACACCTACATTAGTAATGACTTAATGTTGTTCAAAATAATACTGTAATAAAAAAAGAAACAATAACGTCATAACGTTTACATCTTAGATATATGAAACATATATTATCTATACTACACTAAAACAAAATATCCGATATTGTAATTTCAATAAAAGTATCTTAAAAATTCTAACTCGACCAGATGCTCCTGACACCATAATTGAGCCTAAATCCAGAAACCGATGTCTTTGCATGTTTTACAATAGGTCCTCATTTTCTCACACATGTATTAAACTTCAAATGTACACTGACAGTCTAAATTGAAAATACAATATTGTACTGACTAGATGCTCCTATCACCATGGTCTTGTTTCCCTATATATGTATATATCAGTCTACTATGATTAAAGCTTTCGAGTTTATCATAACAAGAAACATTGATAAAATAGGCCAGATGCTCCTTACACCATGGTTCTTCATAAAACAAATTGATAAAAAATTAGAAAATATTACACTAATACATGTATTCATGTATTATTGCCCTTACACTATGGTCCTTCATAGCACAATGATAAAACGCACACTTAAACATTGTATATACATGTACAATGAGCTAACATACTAACCAGATGCTCCTGACACCATGGTCACAATTACCTTGACCTAAACTGAGATCAAGATATATAATTATGTGCATATAAGTGTCTAAGGTCCAAGAAATGAAATAAAACTAACATGCTGTATCAATAATACATGTATTAGCAGTTTAATTGAAATGCGGGAGCACGAATATAGTTTTTAAATGCATCAATGTTCCCATTGCAAGTCTATTTGCACAAGCTGTTGTTGCTGCACCAATTCTAAAACTATGGCTTTTGTAGGTTTATGAATTAAGCCCACACCATTTCAGAGACAATTTTAATTATGCTGTAAAAAGGTAAAAAAAATCTAGAGGCTGGTGCCCCATCCATAAAAGAAAAAAGGGGCCAGTTTCAGGTTTTCTTAGATTAAAATATTGCCACAGATTTCTGCACCACCTCATCATCATGCCATGATGTATCCTATTTCAGACATTTTTCACTGAAAAGTGAAATAACGAACATTTTATGTCAGTCCCTCTGGTTTTTTATGCTCTTTGAAACGGAACAATAGTAAACCTTGACAGATGAAGTATGTGTTTAAAGCGAATTGCTATCGTCAAAAAAACTAGCATAAGTTTCTGTAAACACAAAAACCGTCTCTAACCAACATGGAGAAAGAACTTACGGCGACTTGCATATTTCATAAAGCCCATGTCGCAACTGACAAACATGAGTAAGTAAACAACAAAATGTCAGCTGGTGCGATAGTGAAGTTAGGCCTCAAATGATCATTGCACAGATACTTAAATAACAAAATCCAAACCTTCCTAAAAAATTAAATCAGCTGCAACATTTATGTCAAACTTTAAAAGAAGGATCTATAAAAAGTCCAATACTAAACACAAATGAAGGAAATATTTTGGATACGCAAACACAGGAAAAAGCTTTAAATATATGGTTTTGAGTAGTCTTTTTATAAATTCCATTAAAATATTAAATTTCGTTTGAGTCTCACAAAACGCATAGATCTAATCTTTATATGCATATTCTTGTAAGTTTTAGTAAGTTCCAAAAACATAATTTAAATCAAGGAAATTAAAGATAAAAACCAAAATAAACCACTTGACGATTAAATAAATTCTCATTCATGAATTTAGATAAAATTAGACTCGATTGTGCCTGTATCGGTCATCAATACATGACCATAGAACAAGAATGGTCTACAAATTGTGTAGCAATATTTATTTTATCCTTTAATGAGCATTCAATTAAAATTAATAATGTGTATATAATATTTCTATGACTGTTCAAATACAGCTATAGGTTGCACCAATATTCCGATTGTTAAAGCCCATAGAATATTTTGTGGTGTTTTACACATTTTTTATTGTCTAAACGACAGGCTTATATGTACTAGTATAAGAGTCATCCGTGTAATATTTAGTTATACTCTAAACGGCATTATGTTGTTGTTAAAAATTAGACTGGCGTGTACCAGTCTGTGCTGATAATTTATAGGTTTCTTTAATTTTAGGAAGTAAAAAATTAGCTACAATAATGTAGCTCCTTTTTTTATGGACGGAGCTTCAAAGAGGCCCCATTACTCCCAATTCACACCCAAGGGTTTTTATGCATGTTATGAGCTAATGAAATGTTTCCCTAAATTGCTATAGCACATACTTTTTAATGTCTTTGAAGTTTAACTGATATTTATACAACACCTGATTCGTTAATTTAACACTCTATTCGTTATCATGGCATTGTTGTCAAATATGAATTCCGGAAGTGCATAATTTCTTAATCTACTTGGTAAAAATGATCATCCGGATCAAATTTTTTCCGTATTTATGGCATTAGCTGGGATCTAATTTTTACCGATACGATTCTACAATTCTACACTCCACAATTTCAATTTTGTCAATAATGCCATGATTACGAAAAAGTGTTAAAATTATTGTTAGACATTGTAGATACGTCAGCTGAACGGAGGAGAAAGGAAAGAACATAAATCAAACAAAAATAGCAGTTTAATAGCGGAAAATATGTATAAATGCAAAGAGTGTTTTGCACCATTACGCCTTACGAGTAATGGAACCTTTTTGTAGCTCCGTCCATTAACAAAAAGAAAAAAGGAGCTACATTATTGTAGCTAGAAAAAAATAAGCTTAACATAAAGTAAAGTAAAATCTGTATTGGAGCAATCTTAACTGATTTAAATCAAAGGAACAAGTATTGTCTTGTTTTCTTATATTTTTTATATATCCATTTAAAGCGTTAATATTCAAAGGTATTTTTAAATCGACTTAACAGCTGGTCTTATTAATGAAATTGTTAGAATGCATATTCTGTAATATGATTTGTTTATTGACGTTAAACTGTGATAGGTGTTATTTAAAATGAGTATTATTGTTATTATTATTATTATTATTATTATTATTATTAAATAAAAAAATTATTTTAATTATAGGCACCTCTACATTGCTTGTTATAATTATTTCCATTATTGCCGGGATATTAGTTATTACTGATGCAGCGCTGGTTGTCATTATCGTGTACTTGAGAAAAGGTAATATTTTTCTTTAATTTTAAAATTTAATTGTCTATTGTATCAAGCATTGGGTTTCGATGTTTAGATCGTCTTTCCGTTATATAAAAGGACGTAACACCTAATCGTTTAAATAGAACTAATTTAATTATTTGAACGTAAAACAATGCTGTTAACATATAAATACACACGTACTAAGATAAAAGGCACTAATTCTTGAGTTTTTATTTCAGTGTTAAGACGAGAAGATAAACAGTATGTATCTGTATTTAAAATATTGTTTATATTATTTTAAATAAGTATTTACAAGTCAACAAAAGAACAGAAAACTGAAAAAGAAATCTTCAGAAAACAATTTAACAATCTTTTAACTCTTTATTGTTGTGTTCAAAACATTTAAGGATCATATTTGTCTAAGCGTTGGCAAAAATACTGGAAATGTATTATTGACATATTTTTTCTCCAAACTTTCATGTTTTAAACGTCATGGTGTTTCCTGAAAGCTCAAGCGGTTCATGGGTAAATGATGACATGAATGAATACTAACATGGGGTCAAAAAACTTAATTTTTCAATGTAAAGTGTATTTTGCCGACGTTTCGACAACCGTGCAGTCTTTGTTCAGGGCATATACACAAATGATAAAATGATACGGTTATGTGATTAATTAATAATTGAAATGATTATTGCTTGTGAATTAAATGATTTAAATGGTTGTTATTGAGGTATAGTGATGCCAAGTTTATGTCTTGAATGAGCAGTTTAAATAGTGCAGACTGGTTGTATTTTAATATTACCACTGTAGCCATATCATAAATGGTGAATGGATGTTACATATTGCTAGAATGGTGGACCGCAATAGAAGCGGTTCGAAATATTTAATATCACAAAGTCATGAAAGGTATATAGGTTTATCCAACTACACAGTCGAATGATAAATGGAAAGAAATAGTCCGACATAGCCGAGTAAGAGCAACAGAATATCTGACATCGGTTGTCTGAAGCCATGTTGGTCTACGACATGACGTTCGCTAAAGGTACAAATTAATAACTAATCACCAGAGAACAGACCGACAGAACGGTTAAGTGCTAGACGTCGTTGCATACTCTACAGTGCATTCTGTTTGGTGATGAATCAGTACTGACAAAGAATATGCATGAAATCATTTATTCGCATTGTTTTTACAATCAATTGCTTTAGAGAAAGTAAGATTGTGTCGGAAAGTATATATCATGATGGACTCGCACTTGAAATTACAGTAGGAAATTCAAATGCTGTACAACACTTTATCCAGCTTAATCCGCCCATATCGTCATCGTCAAAGGTTCAACCTTACAGTCCACAATGTTGTATGACGTAGTTAGTGCATGCAAGGAATGTTGGATCAACATTATAGTTTTACACATTATCTTCAGATCTGTTGCCAATTAAGCATATTGCTCAGAAGAGCCACTTATCATCTGCAGTCAGTTGTGCACTGCGTTTCTAAACAAGTAAAATGAGATTCCACTTTGTAAGATGTCGCTCGAGAATATAATATATGTCTGGAATAATTTATTTTTCATAAAATTCAAATTCATATTGCTGACGTTATTTAAGAGACCTGGTAGACATCTCAAGGGTCTGGATCTCTATCCAAATTTAACAGCATTAAAATATTTGATTTGTCGACAACCCCCCATATGTAGCTCAAAATCAAATTTAACGATCTTATCGAACGCTGTTTTTAAAGTAAAACGGAATGAGATGTTAAAAATACGTGGTAAGAAGTCAGAACGCTAAATTTCATAATAAATGCACTGAATATGTATTAAAGTATTAAATTTGCTAAGTCACAACATATTTGTCATGTTTGGAGAACGCGTTTTCAACAGACTGTTGGTATTCCTATGGATACTAACTGTGTCAGTTGAAAACCTTATGAATAAGAACGAAAAGACACTGGCCCAACCTTAGACGTAAATTTTATGTTATGCTAGATCCAGCTATCGGTATTCCTATTTTTGAGACCGGTCACAGCTGTTGACCTCTAAGTTACTTAAACAAGGGTTTATTGTACCTAGGTTAATGTTATCCCTTCAGAAGTTCTATGGCAGTCAATACGACTTAATTGGTCGTAAATACATTTTGCTGAGTCATAGGTGGTCTTTCCTCTTTCTGAATTTTGTGACAATTAATAACTCGACAGGTGTCTAATAAGAGGTACCCATTGATTTCCTTGGGTTTGGGTTACTCACTTTCTGGGTTTTTTTTTATGTCCACGAACGAAAGTTGGTGGAAATATAGATTTTCTGTCCGTTCGTCCATCCCTCCTCGGGTTCGCTTTTGCGTTGTAAGATGACCACGCGTCGTCATGAAACTTGGTATACAGTTAGAACATAATCAGATATCTGGCATAATTATGTAGGGTTGCGCCTAATACTTCACGCTTGAGTTAAGGAAAAAGGTTGTGTTTACCAATATTTGCCAAGCGGGACGACAATTTTCTTGTTTGTATTTTTGTGTGTGTTGTTTTTTGTATATGCTTGCCTAAATCCGGATTTGTAATTGTCCTTAGGCTCTTGCTCTTGTTGTTTGCTCTGTTTAATTGCTGTTTTTCTTATTTCATGGTTCATGATGATTGTTTATATATTGTTTTAATTTTTAGTCATGTCCTAGCTATTATTAAACGAAAGTTTGTTGATAACTATAGTAAAATAAAGCAAAATAGAATTATTTTCATGTATCAGGGACTTCATATTTAACAGGAAAATGTTTGTAAGCGAATCGTATAGCCATATTTAGGGAACAAAATAAAAGTTACTAGATAGCACTAAAAAAAGTCGATGAGTAAAAATATTATTTTTACTGACACCTCTTAGATCCTACAACAAGAACCATCTTTAGACACTGGCAGATCATGTAAGACATTGTCGTAAATTTTTTTTGAAAACATGATGGAGTACGTACCGAATCAATTTAATAAAACAATGTATTGCTGTTGCATTTGGAAAATAACTGTTTATCATGACACTGTAAAGTTAACCGTTGTCCTATTGAATTCAATGATTTTGGCTGTTTCTTTGCAATCGATTTATGTATGTTTTAGATATGAAGGTGTCCAGAGGCAGCCAAATAATACCGAAGGATACGAGATGTATCGTGCATTAGGAAGTCATCATGAATATCAGGAACCTCACAACTACTTAGAAGTTCATTAAATTAAATATATATTTATCTACGATCATACTAAAGACACGGAATCAGTGGTAACATTTTAAAATACAATAAACAGCAAACACAAAAATAAAATGTAATATAAAACCACGAAAATAAACCTCATCCGGAGCATATTTTACTCAAAGCCCTTCTTGAAATTCGTGAACTGTAGTTGTAATGCTGCAAGTATCAACAGAAAGTCACTACCATATTATAGATATAATAAGGCATCTTATAAACTGTGTTTGAATTTATGGTATGGCTAATTTATCATATTAAAAGTCATCTGAGATCGCAATTATTGTGTCAATTTGATACCATTAAAAATGTACTAAAACATCTACATACACTTTATGTAGATGAAAATAGATAAGAAAATGGAATCGAAGGTACCTAGGAGTGATCATAACATGATCAGGAACTGAAAAAAAACTGGTTAAACAAAAGAGTGGACAACAACAAAACAGACACATAAAACCAACATATAGAGTACCACAAACCCCAACAGGGCTGAGTCCAGATGTTCCAGATGGGTAACTCCTGCTCAACGCTTGGCATCAGAGTCCCCCTTTTGCTATGGTCGCTGCATGTAGATATAACAACATAGGTCGAATTTTACTGCCGTTATAATCCGAAGTTAGTTTTGTGATTTGTCGGATTAACGACAGATTTCAGTCCTATTGCTCGTAATGTAGCAAATAAAAAATTCTAACTTCGGTCTATTTATACAAAATTCAAACATAATATTCATCTTCTTTACGTTATTAAAGCTTTAGACATTGCGAAACTAACGGGAAACGATCTTTATTGAATAAATTTCTTTTTTTTCGTCTTTAAAGATGCACGTGCAAAATGCTATGTTTATAATTTTTCCGTATATGGATAATATGACCTAATTTTATTATAAACGTGCTCATTTGCATACTATAACAACTATTCCGTAGTAAGAATCCAGTAATTTACATATGTATTACCCAAGATGCAACACGCCATTCAGTTTCGGGTTTCTGAATATTTTTCATGTAGTAAACGTAAAAGAGACACGAATGTCAATTAAGACACAACGCACAGTGGGTTCTTAAAAACGGCAATAACTATCATCACGTATCAATAATGATCGATTTTAAAAACGAAACCGATAAAAAAACTTCTTTTGGACATCAAAGTGCCGGGAGTGATTCACTCCCTCTCTGCTACATTACGAGTAATGGGACTAAATTCGTACCCTCGACAAAAAAAGCGAGGGTACGATTTTTCGTTCTAATAACAACATACCATTACAGGTCACGTCAGGGGTCATATGCATAGATTTTCCGTTAGCCAACCAGAATCGCTGCTAAAAAATCGTCTGGTATTCATTCGGAACTTCGGCAAATCGGCTTTTTCCATTTGATGCCAAAGTGTACCAAATGTATTACAAACGTCAACAGGATAATTACCGAGATGTAAACAATGCAAATGGAAGTAAATTGTCTTATAAACATGAAATCCGCTGAATAAACAACGTCACGAAAGTTGTACATACGATCCTAAAATCACAATGTGTGTGTTATTTGTGGATTTTCATTCGTGCAAATCGAAGCTTCACTAGGACCAGGTGGAAGTGAAATCGAACAGAACTCGGAATCATTTTTACACACTGGAATCTGTTTTGTATTATTAAAAATGAAGGTGGATGTCCACCAGTTACAAAATTAACTGACAGACTCCCATTTACATTTAAACCGTCCCCAACAAAGATATTGATGGAAAAAAGGCCTTTGGATCAGGCGGTTTATATCAGCCTTGATTAATATAGTTTATAATTGGATAAATACGTATTATTTTAAACAGGAACAGCAAATATCATGTACAGATATGAAGATGTCTTTAAAAAATATGAAGGACATGGCTTAAAAGTGAAAAAGATGTGGTGACAAGAAAACCAAGTTGGTCATTAAAATTCAAAGATTGCTTGAGCCAAATCTGTGTGACAGTGCCTTTATCATGTTTATATGACTTGTTACTTTGTATAATGGGTAATCAGTCATTTCGTACCATAATTAGAACCATTTCGTATTATATGGGATAGTGTATTAAGACAAATTCGTACCGTATTGGATAGTGTAATATGATAATTTCGTACCATATCATGATATGGGGAAGTGTATTATTGAAAATCTGTATGCAATTTCAGCACAATATTGCTCTTTTGACCTAAGTGGTAAATAAAAATTACAAACTATTTTTAGTTTTATTTTTTTAATTTATTGACATCATCATTTCGTCATAACAAATATATAAGGTAAAGTAATGACATAGATAAAAATATATGTTAAGCTTAGCAACTTTTTTAACATGAGCTACTATTTTCAACAATATTGTCATTCTAATATCATAATCGGTTGACTTTATTTAAGGGATTATGAATCCGGCACAAACACTGTCTGGCACAAAGACGCAGCAGTAAGCTTATGGATATTTCTTCATTCGCATACTTTTTCCATGTGTGGTTTTGCAGCGTTTTCTCGGAAGCTCTTTCAGTTTACCTTCAAACACAAGTCGAGAATTCAGCAGCAACAGGGCAACCTGCTTTTTTGTTCCTACTCAAACAGTGAAGCCATCCCTCCAAGTCATTGTTTGTGCGAGTTGGTCTCATAAATACGGATCAGGATGAAATTGACCATACAGTGCTGTGTAACAAAGTGTCACTGTTGTAGGTGGATAGCTCTTTCAGCTTAACTGCGTCATCGTCAAGCTGGTCTTGCAGGCGATTAAAGGCTGACAAAATGTGTTCCGAGTGGAAGATAACATGGGGCCATCGTCGTGCTACTTGTAGTCTGCCTAATAAAAAAAACAAATGCATGAGTAAACTCTCCATACTAAAAATTATAATTTATTCTTACATTTACTTACACCTAAATGGCGCATTGCAAGCAAACAATATACGAAAAAAACATAGATAGCTCTAAATTATCTTTGTCTGTATACTGTACCAGACTGTATAGCGGTTGCAGGACGTCATAATGATTTTGTGCGTACAGAACACTACCAGTCAGAGACACCACTTGGTCTCTGTCTCAGAAAAAAACAAATAAAAAGTAAAACATTTGGTATTAGAATATGAAATATACGCCAATGATATATTTATTAACAAACGTCCAAGTATTGTGCCAACTATATAATATAAATATATATTGGTGTGTAAAAAAATATTTTCGCCTGAAATCACTCACTGCTCCATACGTGCTACATCTATCTCAAATGACCGTCTGTTAATATTGAAAGAAGAGGTATCAAGGTCTGGCACCGCTTGGTCAATACGCGTGCTTTCTTGAGGAGGCATTTCTTTGGAAGAGAAGTCCTTTGGCTATGCTGAATTTACGCTTGTGCATTCTTAACAGTACCATGTATCTAGACTTTCACCTCTCATTGCTTGGCGATAAAGTTCACGGGAAATACCTAAAAAAATAATTAAAAAATCATAACAGTGTAAACTTAATAATTTTATGACCCATTAGACGCAACAGCGACACGTGCCTAAAATCCATTTATCACATTAAGGCCACTTCCACTGAAGGTTATAATAGAACCAATAAACGGTATTGTTCTAGGTTCTTAGGAATACAAAAACAGGATTGCTAAAAGAAACATTACACATTTTTCTTCTTTTATTATTGAAATATGATAAATATACATGTGTATAGTGAATTGAAATAAAAATTGTTATTGACACACCTGTATGAAATAGGCGATGCTGCCAATTGTCACAACGATCGCATTGCCCTTTGTTGTCTACGTACACTCTTCTCGCAGTGCAGGCACTTAACTTGAGCTATGGGTGGCATTTCTGTAAAGAGGTCAATAAGCTTAGCTATATCTTTTATGGCAATCGATTTTTTTTAATTAGCTCTCATTGGCTGTTTTAAACATTTAATTATTTGTTAAACTTTTTTTATAAATTTTATTGGTTAATTAGATGCATTGTTTCGTTAAAAAAAACACGCTAAAATGGTTACATTACATACAAATCGTAGCTTGGGTTCCCCTTGTACCAAAACAGATGGTGAGTAAAAGGATGGCTTCTAAAGAAAACAGTGAAAGTCATTATTTCTTTCATATCTTATTAATGAGTAATAAAGCCTTATTTGTTTACACAACAATTATTTCATTTCTATTCAGAATGTTTAAAATTGGTCATTATGGCTTCTTTAAACGAACGTTCTTACATGTGAAAAATAATGTCTTGTCCAAATTTGTAAAATATTTATATTATACACAAATAACTTTTTTTAATTAATAATATTGATTAATTAACGAATGTTTACTAGGTGTAGTTTGTAAAACGTATTCATTTAGTTTTATACATTAAAGTATTTCAATTTTTACGCATGGTACGAAATTGTTTTCATCTAGTACGAATTAATTTACATATATACGAAATGGCAATAAGTTATGGTACGATATGGCATTTCGATAGTACTAAATGGTAAATTTGGGTACGAAATGGCAATGGTACGATTTGGTTATAGTAGGATAATTCGTATAATGTTACACTATCATATTGATATTGAACCACCTTGTCTACAAGAAGTTCAATCCGCCATAAAAACTCTAAAAAATAATAAAGCACCAGGTCAAGATGGGATTCAAGCTGAGTTACTTAAATGTGAAGTAAACATCCTACCATCTGTACTCACTAACATTTTGAATAACATCTGGGACTCAGAAGAAACACCCAATGACTGGAAGATAGGTTTTATCACCAAAATACCTAAGAAAGGCAATAATCCGACTGCAATAATTGGAGAGAAATAATGCTGCTCTCTGTTACCAGTAAAGTCATGAGCAAAATTATTTTTAACAGAATAGTCAGTGAAGTGGATGCATGTCTACGAAAAAATCAGGCTGGTTTTAGAAAGGTAAGATCCTGTAGTGATCAGATATTTTCACTTCGGCAGATAATAGAACAAAGTAATGAGTGGACCAACACACTCTATACCAACATTATAGATTTTCAGAAAGCTTTTGACAGTGTAGACAGAAACTCTCTTTGGAAAATTTTAAGGCATTATGGAATTCCATCTAAAATTATCAACATCATCAAACTACTATATACAGATTTTAGAGCCAAAGTCATCTGCGGTACTGAACTTTCACCAGAATTAGAAATTAGAACAGGGGTTAAACAAGGCTGCCTTCTTTCACCACTGCTTTTCTTCATGTGTGTGGACTGGCTTATGAAGGAGACCACAAAAAACGCTAATAGAGGCCTACAGTGGACTTTCACCGAACGTCTAGAAGACCTTGACTTCGCTGATGATATTGTTCTGCTTTCCCAGCGCCTAACTGACATACAAACTAAAACTAACATAATGGAAGAAACAGGAAAACAACTTGGGCTCTACATCAACACAGAAAAAAACAAAAGTCATGAGAATGAACACTGAAAAACTAGATCCTATTTCAATAGACAACAAGACAGTTGAGGATGTAGATGACTTTATATATTTGGGAAGCAAGATTACCAAAGATGGCAATTCAGAGGTTGATGTCCATCACCGCCTGTCAAAAACCAGAGGAGCCTTTGCAAGCCTGAAAAAAATCTGGAACTCCTCACATATCAAATTACATACTAAAATAAAGATCTTCAAAAGCAATGTAATATCAGTTCTTCTGTATGGTTCTGAATCCTGGAAAGTAACAAAAACCATCTGCAGTAAACTGGATGTTTTCCAGCGAAGATGTTTGAGAAGAATCTTGAAAGTTTTCTGGCCAAAAAAAATATCTAACAGAGAA
This sequence comes from Limnoperna fortunei, assembly GCA_944474755.1. NCBI lineage: Eukaryota > Metazoa > Mollusca > Bivalvia > Mytilida > Modiolidae > Limnoperna > Limnoperna fortunei. The sequence goes on along the minus strand of OX104113.1, from coordinate 93,317,137 downwards.
CTTTACAACAGAACCAATACAACACCAGTATCAGAAGAAATTATGAAAAGAAGGTGGCGCTGGATAGGCCATGTTCTAAGAATGGAGCCAACATCTATACCACATGTTGCACTGAGATGGACACCAGCAGGCAAGAGGAAAAGAGGACGCCCAAAAGAAACATGGAGAAGATCAATAGAGAGAGAAATGAAAGAACAAGAATGGACTTGGGGACAGCTAAAGACATGGGCTCAAGATAGAGCATACTGGAGGTCTCTAGTGGAAGCCTTATGCGCAAGCCAGCGCGAAGAGGTCTAAATATATATATAAATATATATACACTATCATAAACCAAAGGAACCTATTATTTGCCTTAGAGATCAGTCCAGACATTATTCATTTTTCCGACGCAGTCGGTATATTTTCGAATTGTGACCTTTGAACTAAAAGACGCTTACCTACGGTAACGTACTGTTATTGAAGACAAGCCTGAATTCTGATTGGACAAAAATAGTAAAAAATCCTGCGTTCGAACAATCTACTATAGTATACTTTGAAAAGCATCCTATTTACATTTCCCAACAATTTTTCCAGCAGACTGGTGTTTTTAAACAATTGGTAGTCGTAATTTTACTTTAGAGAATTATTTTTAACCCAAAAGAATGCCATTCAGAACTGATAAACAATAATTACATGATAAAACCATATGACGTGTAATTTTTTGCGCATTTCGTATGGGATGGAATTGTATTTGCTTAAATGACCATCGTATCTGTAAACAATCCTCACGCCGGTGATGTATTTACACCATATTTTCTTCGTTTGACCTCCTGACACACGCACTCTCTCTCCCTATCGTGAAATTATTGTCATACAAATGATCCTACACAAAGGTAAGTAGGTCATTGGTAATTATCAGAACGTCAAGTGACTAGTATGAGACACAGTAGTTCGATAACACATTTTGTTTACTATACACACAGCGCATGGAATTTAGAGTAAAATTCACTTATTGTTTCGTTGCATTTATATATTTGGACCATACAGTTTATCTCACCCCCCCCCCCCCCCCCACTCCATTTTTGGGATAGCATACACATTACCGATTTAATTCACATGTAATAAGCATTGAATTGACATTTTGTGTTCATGTTAATATATTTTTATTTAGAAGTTCCCATTTTATAAGATTGTCAAATAAATAAAATAGCAAACTTTAATGAATACATGTGAATGAATATTACTTGATGCATGAAAGTACCTATTTGCTTATGAAATTTATTTTAAAAAATATGTGCTGTTTTGAAATTTTAAAATGTTAACTAACTTGTTTTCGAGTTAATATATACGATACATCACAAGAAAAAACCTACAACTCCGAATATACATAGAAAGGTTTGTTTGTTTTTTATTTACTATGTTGGTCTACTTCTGAAATAGCTTTTCATTGGGGATATGTAAAAATGTATATTGTTAGCTATATGATATTTAAAGCCATTAATGCCTATCTTCTTTCTTTGCGTCCGTCGTCATTCACGTGCAGACAGGAGATGGAGCTCTAATTGCAAAGTCTCTTTTTGATAATACCCTATTATTTAATAACATTTTTTTTTAAATCCATGAATGTACCAATTAACCTTCTTATATTATAGCCTTATTTTGATTGGATACAGTTCGCATCACGTTAATTATTTACCTCCCCCACATACATCAATGAAAGAAAACGTAAATGTTTCTTGTCTCTCTCTTTCGTTTGATATTTTTTTTAAGTTTTTTTCTTATTGATGTTTGTGTAGTTTCCGTTCTACCTTACATACATCTCTAAGAGTTATATGCGTCGAATATCTTTTTTAAAGATAGTACTTGTTTAATTGTTAATTTACAATTATGACAGAATAAACATTACACCTACCCAAACTTTGTATTCATATTTGAAATTGCTCCAGTTACTGAAATTTCTTCCACTGAACCATGTGGCTTTACACACTTCTTATAGTAAAACTTTCGGCATATCCTTTTTAATTTCCCATTTGAAAAAAATAGTGTTCCAGAAGTGAATTGATTTCAAATTCATAGTAGGATATCTTGTCCAATTTTAAACATTTTTTGTTTGTTTGCTACTTTCACCAGGAACCAGAGTCCGTGGAGAAAACCCCGAACCTTCTGCTGCCTTGTGAATTAAGGTTGTAGTCAACTACGTAATCAAGATGATAAAGTACCTTCAACAGTCAACCCCCTTTTTTACTTTGCTAAATAGTAAAAAAGATAAAAGAGGGAACATTTAATTGTAATATGATTGGATCAAGTTTTCATATTTCATGTTACAAATGTACACAAAATGAATTATAGGCCAAAAAGACCAATACAGAATGGTTACCTTAAGCAGCACAGGTAGAAGGATTCTTAATTTTCCTTTAAGGTATATTAGGGTTGTAATATACAACATATTTGCAACATGTACATTACTAAAATGTGAAATATGTCAAATGAATGTTATATACATATGCTTATACCAGTATAGTTTCCACAATGAAAGTCAAATGACTGTCTGGCTTCAGTGCGTTCAGTTTTAGTCTACATTAATTTATTTGCATTGATACTGTGTACATGAGTAAAATGTATTTTTTTCCCATTGGGGGCATACAAATATTTGGTTTGTTTTTTCGTCCACCCAACCTCAGGTTTACCTTTGCATTGACACATTGTTTAGGAAGATGACGTCACATCTTTATGATACTTGGCACAGTTACAACATAATGATATCTCTTTACTGGCACAATTTTGTAGTGTTGTGCTTAATATTTCTGGCTTGAGTGAAAAAAAGGTGTGTGTTTACCAATATGTGTTAAGCCGGACTTCAATGTCATCGAGAAACAATATGCTGTTTATGTAGTCGCCAGATTCCTATATGTTTCGACTTCAGTCCACACAGACAAGACAATAAAAACTGGAAACTGATATATTTGAAAATTTATTGAAACTGACGTTAAATCCAAGTTTGTTACATGAGATTGCGGTGTCGAGTCTCATTATGGACAGGGTGCGCTCAACTCCAATCTCAATTTACAAAGATTGCTAGTCTTCCTACAGAAGGTCAGGGTTTTCACCATGGTACTTCAGATTGCTCCACAAATAAAACTGAAAAATTGCCTAAAGTGGCATTAAATGCCATTCAAATAAACAAACTTATTTCTACAAGAAAATTTGGTATGGTGGTTGATAATCATAAAGGTACATACATGTACCTGTATTTGATGAAATTTGTTGTTTAGTACCAATAATTGGTCTATAGTTTCATATTTTGTTTATTTAATGTTTTTGATGTACTTTGTCATATTACTGAAACAATTTTCTGAATATTGGGAAACAATATGCAATCCATACAAGTAATTAAATATTTTATTATTGATTATCAATAATACTGATTGAAGTATAGGTATATCACTTTTAAGTGCAATGGATGATTGATTTTGAAAAAAAACACCATTCCTTAAGGTCATTTAATCCATCTACAGTGTAAAAATCATGACACTGACATCTCAATATACTGATAATTTTTTTCTTTCAACTGTAAAACTCTTTTATGAGTATTTGTACGAAGTATATGTAGCCACTTTGGACAAGAACAGAAAAGCCAGCTATGATAATCTTCTTCCCTGTTTAAACAATTGAAAACATGAGAAAATAAGAGAAGTCACTTGGAAGAAAATAAGTCCCAAACAGGAAGTAGTTGTCCGACAGGTCTGAAAGTTGCTTAGGACATACAACTTGCGATACTGAACCATCCTGCCAAATTTCAAATTGTTCTCATGTACGGTTTCTGAGAAAAGCTTGACGGAAATTCGTACGGATGTACGTACGGCGCGACAGACGGACGGTCGGACGGACACACATGAGTAAAACTTAATGCCCCCGACATGTCGTCGCGGGGGCATAAAAACATACAAGTTTTATTAATAATCGGAGTTTGATATATTATAAAATTGTGATGTTAATGAAAGTTTAAAAAAGTTTGATACACAGTCGTTCATTGAAAAACAGAGTTATTGAACCTAATTATGACAGTAATAGTTGCATATGAGATACGATTAACACATTTATTTAGAAATTCAAATTTTAATTACAATGCATATGCGATGAGTTGTAGGTTCTTGTGTAGGCCGAGTTGTACTGCCGTAATAATCCTATTACAGTTTTGTGATTTGTTATTCGCAAGTTCTTGTGGAGAATGAACGGGAATTCGGAATTTTTCACTTGCTGTTGATGTTTGTGCAATTGATGTTGCTTTGATTATTTGTGAACATTCTGTTAGTTAGTGTGACGTAATCATTGTTAGATTCCTCCGCAGCCTACTGACCGATAAATTCGGTGATAAATGCCAGTACGTTGTTGACCGACTTTATCACCGGTACACATCAAAGGGAAAATGTACAAATTACCGATAAATGTAAATATCCGTCTATAAAATTAAGCCCAACACTGTTAGAATTTGATTTTACTACAGTAAAACAATGTTGGGCTTAATTTGTAGACGTATATACCCTGTATCTCTAATGCTTCAGAAACCCATGTCTATGTATACCGTCCGCTAAATCCGCCTGCCTACGCATAAATTTTGCGATTTGCAGTAACAATACGCTTCCTGTGGGGTTTTATTTGTCGTTTTGAATATTTTTTGCAACAGGGAGTAATTTTTTCTTTAATACTAGTTGTATGATCATAATTTTATATTTACGTAATACCTTGCAATTTTCAGTCTTTTAGCGGACTGTTGACAACACGTTGCAGACGAAGATTACAGAAGATACGGAAAATAACGTTACTGAAAGCGGGATGTTTGATCGTTACGGTAGACTGACTAAAAAAATAATATATTAGTTTAAAAAGTTGTAAAACAACATCTAGAAACATAATTACAGCGAAAACAAAGTTTTACAGTTTAAAAATTGCACAAATATTTCGCCTCACAAACAGGCTTCATCAGTGTTTTATCAACAAATGAAACTAACAGGTAAAAAATTATACGATTTCTTTTTATTAACGAAAAAGTGTTTTGTTAGAGCTATTACACGTATGTACATGTGTATAAGTAAGTACTTACCACTATTAATAAGGTGACAATCAATATATACACAAAGCAATAACTAAAGCGACCCGTAATTCTACATGAATATTTGGAGACCATGGATGTATCTGGTCTACAGTCCTACACTGTAAATATAACGGATGCTAACGCGTCCGGACGCGTTTAAATTTTATACGCAGATGAGCACAAATTTAAAACACTGTATGTTCAAGAAGTGTTCATCTTAACACATAGTGTCCAAGTTTTAAACATCTGTGTTTAAAACGTTCACATTCAAGTGTTCAATAAATTTTAACACTGCAGTAATGAATTTGATCTATGTTTCTGTATACTATTTTGATATAGCACATTGAAGAATATAAAAAACATACATAATGATTATTATTTAAATGCCTTAAAAATAGATATTCAAAGTTACATTAGTGTTCTCTGTCTTGTTTCTTACAAATGTTCCAGTGAATAAAATAAAGTGCAAAGGTCATGTCGTTCCGTTTATTAATTTATAGTACACAAAATACTTCTCTTTAAAATATTTGTATTTAAGGTTTAAAATGTATCATAAATGTCATAAACTGTTCTGTTATTGAACACTCTGTGTTTAACAAGTGTTATATCTCTGAACACTGGTGTTCAACATTTCCCGCGCAATATAGTACCAGAATGCACCAAGGAACAACCGGAAGTCTGCCTGTTTCAGTTTTTGGGGCGGTGAAATTCAATGATACAGGCGTAATATAGGCAAGCATTTCTCACGGATAATGATGGATTACTTTGAAATCTTTGTTCATTTGCCACTGTTGAAAATTCATTCAAATGACCCCAACTGTGTTAATTGTGGGTTTGGAGCATGTGAATGTACAACCCGTGTAATGCCAGATTTACCCAAGGCAAATTCAACGAAACAGGAAGAATTAGTCTCATCTGTCCGAACTAAAGGAGGAATAGAATAGAGAGACATTAAACATATCAAAATGGGAGAGACTGTGCATTGGTAAAAGCTCCTAAGGAAGAATTTCGAAATTTATTGAAAGTGGTGGTGGCTGAATTTACCTGTTTACTGCGAGTTTATAGCTGTGTGCGGAAAGTGGTGTGTGTTGTGCCAAGTTTTTTAGACATTTCACATACAGTTTCTGTATATACTTTAAAGACAGGTGAATCATGTCAATAAAACTCTTGCAGGATGGATAGACATATTGTGTATGCAGACATGTACCAAATTTAATCTGACCATTTATTTGGAGTTATGTACATGTATCTTTCATTTGTTCTGTAGACAAACTTGTGGATATGAACTCCTGTGCCATTTTAGAGTGCATGCATAGCTACCTATACCTGTAGCCAATCTTGTTTTTTTCTCTTTTAGCATATGCTATGTATGTTAAACTCATTAGGAAAATGCAGAAATGAGATTGATGCTTTTTCTAAAATGTCTAAAACAGTTCATATTTAAGTAGATTCATTATGTCTAAATGTATCAATGGTGTATACATGTTTGTATTAAATGATATTTTACCACTCAATATATGTGCTTTTTTTAAACAAAGCAATTTACTATATTGAAAATCTTGTATCTTAATAATAATGTTTCCTATACCATTAATAAAAATATAATGTCTCATTTCTTTTTGTAAGATATTATTTTTGCAGCATCAAGATATGTATGTTTTTACTAACCGAGACATTTGCAAAAAAATTTATCTTATTTACTTATTTTCATTCCCTATGAAAATATACAAAATTAGTTTTAAGTCATTTTTGCTAGCCAAGTGTTGCGATCCGGTCCCCCCTAACCCTTAGATACCGAAGATGGTTTTAAGTATGGGTAAAATATATTTTCTTAACTACAGATACATTTAAATAGTATACTTTTATTATTGATTGCAGTTCATCTTCATTTCCAAATCGGCTAAATCCTACTTTGCAATTTACTTTGTCGGAACATGTTACCCTTTGAACATGTTCGCAATATGAGTATTGCAGTGTTCTACCTTTTAACATTTTCCCTTTGAACACTATAAAAGGGTGTTCCAAATCTTTCTTTGAACATGTTCTGTGTGTTCAAAAAGTTTTACAGGGCTTTAGAACACGTCTTGGCATTTAATTTTTGAACGCATGGATGTGTTCAAAATATTGCACACCGGGTATTTAAAATGTTAATACTAGCGTTCAAAAACGACACACTTAGACACGAAACAGCAGAACACCAGTGTTCAAAAACACTTGGCATAAATATGATGAACAACAGTGTTAATATTGGGAACACCATTACACGTTCAATAAGTGTTACAAAAAAGTGTTCAAAAGGTGTTCTCAGTTTTAACACTTAATTTACAGTGTATAATTTTTCATTTCTTCCCTACGGAAATGATGTTCCCAATGTTTTGATCCAAAAACTTTTTTCTCTTTTCTCTGTATGTCTGTCTACCTTGGGTTATGGTCTATTAGGGTCACCCTGAGTTTATTGAAAATTTCAGTTATTGCAGTACCGTGCGTACGTAGATGCCTATTAAGGGGTAAGTTTAGTTTGTATCTTGTGTCGCTTCAGTGCCCATTCATTCGTTTGCTGAACCTTTGCACATACGCACCAACATAATGGAGATTACATATACCACAATGTAAAAGGTATATGAGGTTCTCGCTCTTGCAATTCAAATTGACATGGATGTCAAATTGTTTGCCATTTTATGTGCTGGTGCAGGATTGGGTGTGTTTGTCATGAAACGACCGTTACCACAGATGCAACATTGCCCCGATTGGCGGCTACGTGACAACATTTCTGATCTAACTAACTGATGTTTTAAACTTTCGGTTTTCAAAAGGCCTTTACAGGAGATTCTGGAAATTTTTTTTGAAAGTTGATGATGTTTTTCAATTGTTGTCCAGCTTTCGCGGATAGTACGTGCGATGTCTTTAAAAGCTGGGTGGTATGTTAGGACAAACCGGACTCTATTGTTAGTTTTCTTTTCTCTGTACTTCAGATTCTGGTCCCTACTGATTTGTTTTGTTTTTTTAAAAGCTGTTTGACATATTCTTGTTATTGTATCATCTCTGTTTTAGATGGCATCGAAGCACTCCAAGACGTTGCTTAGTTTTAGCTTCCGTAGAACAGATGCGTTTAACTCGCTATGCTTGACTCAAAGGAATACTTTTGCTGCAATGTTTAGGATGGCAGCTGTTTGGTGAGAGGTACTGATGTTTATCTGTGGGTTTACAGTACAGATCTGTTGACAGAATTCCATCTATTACGGTGGTAGTGGTAACTAAGAATGAAATTTTAGATTTGAACATTTCATGTGCAAAGATAGATGGATGTATACTGTTAGAGTGGACAAATAACTGTTGGAGATTTTCCTCGCTTTCAATGAACCTAAACCACGAGAGTGGATTGTGGAGAGACGAGTTTAGAAGTTGTTTCTCGAGTTTTCTCATAAAGATGTTAGCATAGGATGTTGCCATTTTCGTTCTCATGGCTGTTCCGTTAATTTGTAAATAGTGTTCGCCATTAAACTTAAAGCTGTTTAGTTTCAATGCAAGTTCGAGTAGTTAAATTATGCACTATCTCTGATGTTTCGTTGTTCCCAGACCTCGTTGCATACTGTTATGCCGTCGTCTTATGGTATATTTAAGAATTTAATGCATTCTTTTTGAAGTTTCATTTACATATGAAAGCGTTGTCCAAAGCACATTTAATGAAGCGCTTTATGATGAAAATGTGCTTCGGTCAGCGCTTTCATACGTCAATGAAACTTCAATATAATTTATTCAGAAATGCAACGAATGATTCATCTGTAGCGGTTTGAACTCATAGAAATCTCGGATATCGAAAGACATAACATAATGTTAATATTGGAGTACATGATGTTACATCCATGGAGACGAGGATTGTGTCAGGTGGAAGTGGATTCATGGATTCCATTTTACGCATTTTTCCTTGGATTCATTCTAACATTACTGAAAAGAAAATATATATTTTTTAAGTTTTAATTTTTGAAATTTTCGATAGCAAGAAGACATCACAGGAAACAGGGCAGATAATAAATCCACACACGTCTGAATCGACATCGCAAGATGAATAGCTTGCGCCTCTGCACTAAATACAAACACCGACGTCGAATTTCGATAAACAAATATAAGACTACAGTAATATTTTAGTAAATTATTATCGATCGCTGGTTGAATCAGAACTATTTTTGTTTTATATTTTACTATTACGGTCAACTTAAAAGTCATATGTCACAATCCTAGATACAATACACCATTGAAATTTGAGATAGTACTTTAGAGCTTTTAGAACTATACATGTACAGTGTTTGATTGTGGAAGCAGACAAGCCTTTTCTGTATACAAGAAGAACAATGTTCAATTTGCTATATATTACTAGTTCTGTCACTGGGACTATATTGGGAGGGTTCCCAGTGCTCGACCCATAGAGCAGCTCAGCGCGTACCTGTGTGGTGGATAGGGGAGGCCCTGGCGTTAGGGGTTGTAGGGTCATAATACCAAAGCCTGGCCCCGGAGGTTAGACACGACGAAAGACCCTTTGTGTAGATTTTGAAAAGGAATAAGCTTACTGTAACCACTACAAAAGAAAATTGTTTTCGTCCTGAAAACTGGGAGGGTTCCTAGTGCTCGACCCATAGAGTAGCCCAACGCGTCCCTGTGTGGTGGTTAGGAGAGGCCCTGTCGTTGGGGGTTGTAGGTTCATAAGACAAAAACATGGCCACGGAGCGTAGTGGGTGTCGTGTTTGGAGTGTGCCACGCTCCTGGCACGATGAAAGACCACTTTGTAGATTTTGAAAAGGAATAGGCTTACTGTAGCCGCTATAAAAGGATAAATTTATCGTCCCCACCATATTTAACGTACTTTTCCGGTGGCAGTCAAAATTATGTTTCCCATGGCCCATCCCGTTTCCACATTGATTTTATTGTATGTTCTCGTACTGAATATTGGGACCATACTGGGAGGGCCCATAATGCTCGACCCACAGAGCAGCCAAACGCGTCCCGGGTGGCGGATGGGGGAGACCCGGTCGGTGGGGGTTGTCCTTTGATAATATGGAAAGTCTGGCTACGCTCCTTTCACGATAAAGACCCCTTTTGTAGCTTTCAAAAATGCTGAATGAAAAATAAATTCAAAGGTCACTGAAGACAACTGAAAGAACCTAGCGGGAATATTTGAGAGAAAGCTAATTTTAGAAAGAATAGGTTTACAATGATATTATAACATTCTAAACGAGTTTTTATAGTTTTTCACGTAGTACATATAATCCAATAAAATAAACCTAATTACAATGAAAAATAATAAAGTAAAATATAGTTTTACTGTAAGTAATATGCTTTTAAAAAATTATTAGTCATTGTAAATATTGTATGATCTAAATGTTTTATTCTTTTATTTGCGGTATGGCTATTGTTATCGTGTATTAGTGTTTACGTCATGAAGTTGAATATTGCTCTCAGGACTTTTTGGATATTAAACGACAATTTTAAATCGAAATCGATTCTGCTTTTGAAAATGTCAAACATTTAAATAAACCTTACCGTTAAATGACCGTGTTGTATTGGACTAACATTTTGTTACATATTGTTACCCTTCGGGTGTAAGTGTATGTAATGAAACTATTTACCCTGGTAACGGGTTGGTTAAATATTAATCAAATAAGGACTTTTTACGAGGTCAATACGTAGTTATATGGACCTGGAGAAAAATATTGACCTCGGACGACGAAGTCCGAGGTCAATATTTTTCTCCAGGTCCATATAACTACGTATTGACAGAGTAAAAAGTCCTTAATTGTTATATTACATATGAATTTTTCTCTATTTATTTAAATTTAGAATAATAAATTGCATCATACAATATTGACTCATTGATAGTAATTATAGAAGCATTCGAACAATCCGGATCTATTTTTAGAAACAAGCCTTAAATATGCTTTATAAATAGTAACATGCCTTAAATATGCTTTAAAAATAGAACAATCCGGATCTATTTTTAGAAACAAGCCTTAAATATGCTTTATAAATAGTAACATGCCTTAAATATGCTTTAAAAATAGTAACAAGCCTTAAATATGCTTTAGAAATAGAATATATACACAGAATATTTTGAGGGGACATTGTCTACACGAACCAATCAAAATTAGGACTTAACACACCATATGTAATATTAAATGATAAAACACACTAGTAGCATGTGTGGTACAAGCGGTCTATACTATGGACTACTGGTTTGTAACTACATAATCTTGTTGAACTCTCATGAAAGTATTTGTACCATAGATAACAGTGACTAATATCTCAAATATAACACATTATTTATTTTCAATATAGTAATAATTATAATAAAAATCCACCAGAGCGTGAAAACGTAACAGGGACCCTCCCTACGGACAAGTGTGGGCGTGGGAAATATGGTAATGCTGTAGTAAAACGTAGTAAAATATCAGGTCTGGTCAACAGTAGGTAAACAATATAACAGGGGAACGTACTCAAGTAAACATGTTAGCGCGTTTGCTATGATTGAGTTGTAACTCTCTGGTTTGTAAATCAGGGTCCAAACAATACTAATCCTGTGGTGAGCCACATTCTTTTTGAGTAGACGATGGTACGAGCTTTTATAGTATTTGCACACGGCCCACTGTTTCAATGAAAAATGTGGCCTATCCTTAACATAAAATGGACCCAGTCATACAATAATGCAATCAAAAGGTAAGACTGTGGGACAAGCGGCATATTAGGAGAACTAAAGTTGGGAAGGTATGAGGGACCCCATTTGGTCAAACAATGAGAGACGAACTTCATCATAACAATTCCCACAAAACATAATTTACAAACAATATAAAGTATCCCGAACGCGATACCGGAAATAGAAACAATAACATATAATGTTCATCAGCTCAGCAACCACACGTAGATTGTCACTTGGCACCGGCCCACGATCGCGATGGCGCGATGAAAATAGCATTGAAAAGGAAGGAAAATGTGCGACAGTGACTTGAATAAAATACATTTACATAATACAATTCCTAGGCATTTAGCACCTAGCTGTAACACTACCTCCCACCCAAGGAAAGTTCGTCCTCGAACTAAAAAGGGGACACCCACCAAAGGGCAAAGCCTGCCTATTACGTATACCTATAAAACTACTATTCCTCAGAGTGGTCCTTCGGTGTCGTAGTCCAAGTGTCTTTAAGATCTAAGAATGTTCCATCTGGTAAGTAGAAATGTTCTTCTTTAATAATGGTATTAACCCGTACTGGGACCAGGCGTCTTTCGTAACGGGCCTGCTGGTTCCTTCGGCAGGAGTTAACTTTTTCTTGTAGAGTTGCTGCGCATTGGTTTGTCATGAAGGAAGACGAGGGTCAAGACATAAGGTTTCATAGGACTTGGCAGCGGTTTTAGAAACGGGTACATTAATTGGGTAGAGTTTCCATTAACCAGTAGGTTGTGTACAGTTAATTTCTGGATCTACTAGTATCTCTGTTTGGATGGCTGCTTCCTCGATAAGTCCAATGGTTCAATCTGTAGGGGTTCAGGGTCAGTAATTACAATTTTAGCTTCAAGTGTTGAATGTACAGTAGAAGACAGGTCCAACGGTGAGCACGTATCCATCTCGACTGGTTCCTTGTCAGATATAGAGGTAGGCGAGATACGTGTAGATACTGTAGATGGTGGCGACTGAGGTAGAATTGGCGAGTCAGATGGGGAAATCTGGTTTTCTAGAACTGGTGTTGGTGGACTTATGGGTATCAGGTATTCACTGAATAGACATGGAGGCCAAGTTAGCTGAGACTTCTACGGACTCGTCCTGCATCAGCCTTCTCATTGGTGAGGGGGTCCTCGGTGTTATGAGAATCTCGGCAAAATCTGGCATTTCTTTATCTAATTCTTTTTTCATCCGATAGTATGGTTGGTTGGTAGGAAGTATTTCTATAAGAGGCTGGCTTGGGTCTAACAACAATGGATGGTAACTTTTCTACTCTGGGTGTTTCAACAGGGATAAAATGTCCACGTCCATGGGCGTTTACTTGATGATTCTTCAGTCTCTGTCCATCATATGAGGAACAATTCCAATCACAGCCAGGTTGTTTACTGTATATACTGCTCCCGTGCATGTGTCGCTGGTGTTTTTGTAACGTAGCTTTGTTTGGGAACCTCTTCCCACACTCCTGGCACTGATCCACCCATGTTGGTTGATACATTCTGTGAAATATAAATAAGGGGCTCATAAGTCAATATGTACAAACTGCTTTATATACCTGATATACTATCATAGTTAAATGTTGGCTGTGAGTTGAAGGTATGTAATTCCAATTATGTTTGTACCATTTAACAGCATTAACTTGGTTTATGGATCATTACACCATCAAGTTTTCCTTGGTTTCTGACTCCCTGGCATGGTATTAAAGGTAAGTTCAATCAAATTTGTAAAATATGTATAATGGTAAAGTAACAACAAAACACTTGATCATAGTGCTAACATGAAACTTTTAATGAACATTTCGTATAAATGTTATTATAGTTGGTAGGTATGCACAAATATCAGTAGGTCAAATGAACTGCTGGTAACACAGAACTTTTTAATATACGCATACATGTAACAAATTTAATTAATAATCACAAAATGTCCAATGTGATTTAAATATTTTATTTGTAAAAAAATATTTGGTATTTCCAAACTTTTAACTGGAGCGCCTTTGATGATTTTTCATTAGACGAAACATTGTTGGAATGTTTATTTTTTTTTCCATGTCATCTTGGGATAGGGTCTACAGATTTTTAACTTTTTCTATTGTTGCATAAAATGTAAGAAAGGCTTTTATTAGGGCCCAGCCACTTTGTGGCGGACGCCCTATAGTGATCATTCTGTCCGTCCTTCCGAAAGTAATAGTTTCCGAGCTGTAAGTTTTTTATCTTTGGAGGTAGGCTTTTGATATTTGGTGTCGCATACCATGGTTGCTGAACTTTGACCTTAAGGTCACATTATTGCTTTCTGCATGACAAATTGTCCGTGCTGTAACTTTTTTATATTTCGAGGTAGGCTTTTGATATTTGGAATGTGGGTGGATAATATCAAGGCGATGTGTCGCATACCATGGTTGCTGACCTTTGACCTTAGGTCTCATTATTGCTTTCTGAATGACAAATTCATGTCCGGGCTATAATTTTTTTATCTTTCAAGGTAGGCTTTTGATATTTGGAATGTGGGTAGATAATATCAAGGCGATATGTCACATATCATGGTTGTTGACCTTTGACCTTGAACTTTGACAGGTCACATTATTGCTTTCTGAATGACAAATTCATGTCCGGGCTGTAACTTTTTTCATCTTTCAAGGTAGGCTTTTAATATTTAGAATGTGGGTAGATAATATCAAGGCGATGTGTCGCATACAATTGTTGATGACCTTTGACCTTGATCTTAAGGTCCGCGGGGCCCACAGAGATGGGTACCATCTCACTGATATCTAGTTCGTTTTATTTTCATCATTGTCTCATAGGCATTTATTTATGTATATGGGTTTCTTTGTGTTTCCACTTGGGTCTCCGTCGGAAGTCATTTAAACAAAAAAAAATTTAAAAAATTAAATATGTAATTTAGAACTGAAATAATTATTCATTATTTCTGCAAGAACTAACACTTATTCGTCATTTAAGGCATCGTCTTTGATGTTGCTTAAAGCAGTGTAAATGTACGCCCTTTCGACAGTCATTACATATAGTTATTGATCTTCTTCGTATACCTACTCTACTGATCTCGGAACAAACGGCGCACTTTTTTTCTATTGTTGTATGAAAATTAAGCAAGGCTTTTATTCGTTTTATTTTCATCATTGTCTCGTATGCATTTATTTATGTGTATGGTTTCTTTGTGTTTCCACTTGGGTCTCCGTCGGAAGTCATTAAAACAAAACAAATTAAACAAGTTAAATATTTAATTTGAACCGAAATAATTATTCATTATTTCTGCAAGATTTAACACTTATTTGTCATTTCTGCATCGTCTTTGATGTTGCTTAAAGTAGTGTAAATGTACGCCCTTTCGACCTTCGTATACCTCCCCTACTCCTCTCGGAACAAACAGCGCATTCTTTTTCCTTACTGTTCGGAAGTTTTAAGTGACTTCCATTTGCAACAGGGTCAATATTAATGTTATGGTGATTATTTTGACAACGAAGTTGGTCTACAGATAAATCTTCGATTAACGATTAAATAAACCGTAATCGATTAAGCGGCTTTAAAGAGTTCTTGTGTTTGGAGTAAAAATATATGCATTGCTACCATCCTATGAATAATGTTTAAAGTAACCCTTTTCCACATCTTAGTAGATTTTCTTCCGTATTCGTAAAAACTAGTTAACATGTCATTCAAGTCCACTCCTCCCATATACTTATTATATTTTTCTACTAAGTTCATTTTTTTTTAGATATGTTGGTATGCATTGTACTTGGTAGATATAAGCTTCACGTTTTTTCTATTTTGTTTTTCTTTGTAAGCGCATAGCGAAATGTCTTGTTGTCGCTTCTTTAGGGCGTAAGATGACTGATTTTATAGCATTTGGCATCTGGCGGTTGTTCCTAAGAGTTCCAGTACAAAAAGTGTTAAACGTTAGCAAATGCTTGGCAAGTGTTATTGAAGTGAAGAAACTATCACAGAAAATATGGTACCAATTTTGCATAAGTTTAGCTGCTCGTAACAGTGAGATAACTACATACGATCCTTGTGTTTGTCCAACCGGAGTGGGGTCGTTCGTTTTACCTCTGTATACAATAAAACAGTAGCAGTAACCGGTAATTGCCTCTGGCAACATCCATAATTTTATTCCAAACTTTTTTGGATGTAATATATTGACGCATTACGTTTCGCGATTTGGTTCCGACAAAAGATTCATCTATTGAAATATTTTTTAGAAGGACGAAGTAGCTTTTGACTTTAAATTGAAATGACCAACAATTGGTTTAAATTAAGCAATAGGGTCGTAGTTTGGTTAATTTCTAGGAGCAACTTTACGATTGTCTACTAAATGTAAAAATTAGCTGAAATCTATTTCGTAAGAACAATTTTCTAAAGCAATGAGTGGACTGGCTTTTCATCGACTTATTCCAATACTCAGCGATCGTTGGCTTTTTTTTTTATCAATCCCATGTTTAATATTACAGAAATAAATCTTTAAACTCTGTTATTGTCAAATTCCCTTTCTTCATCCAGTCATGAACCCTAGACTTTTCTTTCAAATAAATTTTTGGAATTTTGATGATAAAAGCAATAACATTACCCGCGACTGACGTGGTAAATTGTATAACTTTGGTATTTTTGATGACATTTTATTTTGTATAAACATATCTTTGTAGAACCCAAATTATCATCTTTCCAATTGATGTTTGAATTCATATTGTGATTGGATAGAAAGCAGTACCGGCCTCTTATTTGACACCAGCAGAGTACCCCTAATCTATATAAAGAGAAAAGTCAAATCAAATAGACTTCCTTTCACTTAGCAAAAATTTCTGATTGTATTACAAAGACTAATTTCCAATAACGATTAAATAAGTGGTGTGGGTAGCAATATAACTTCTGATGGAATAACACGAACTTTGCTACAACCAACCCATGTTTGCGTAGCATAATAGTCACAGGCAATGTCCGGTCTAGAAAATCGGAATGCTAATAGCAATAACGTGTAAGTTGTGAAATGTTACCATTGTTTATTGACAAGACATCATCTATTAAGCGAAATGTGAAATAAAGGTCTCAGTCAGTATCTTACATGTATCTGTCTTAGTCAGTTTAAGGAACTCGGATTCATAAAAGTACAACAAATCACTGATAAGAAAATCACAATTAGTACCAACCAAAATTCCAATACCCTGTTTAGAAAATTTCCTACAAAAATGTACAACATATGTTGTCAGAAAAAATATCTAACTTTTGACATATTTAATCATCGTTCTGGGTAAAATAATCCTCTACATGAAATGAAAACAGTATTTAGATGAATAATTCGTGTAATTTTCCGTGTATGCATAGAAAAGTTTTACTAAAGCGTATGAGGAATGTGACGGAGGCAACTGACAAGATTGTTAAGCGTTTATTACGTAAAGAGATATTTAAAAAAACATTATTTGTTGAGATTTTGAAGATTGTGCTGATTTTGCTTTCCAACCTGCCCCCATTTCCTCCAACTTAAAAAAAACACGAAAATCTAGATTTTAACCATTTTGTGGTTGGTACCTTTGATTTCTCCTAAATATTTTAAGTACATGTAACTTCCTTTATTACTTTTTAAGATTATTCACAATTTGTATATTTTTCCTTAGGTATAAAAGGAGAATGTGAAATTCAAGGTTCACCTGGATTGCAAGGTATAATATTAGTAACTGCTACAAAAAAATCGTAAATGCAATCGATTGTGCTCTGAAAAAAATGAATGGTCCAATATTAAGGTACAATTATCATAATTGATATACGATTTCATATATTTCACATTTTATGCTGTAATTTTTTTAGTTTCCCAAATACTTGAAAGGATTTGTCGTATGATAGTGTGAATACAGCGAAGAGTCAGCATTAGCTAAAATCAAACATAATGTGACTGTATATTTACTGTTAATAACAAAGTAGGGAACGAATTGTATATCATGCGCATATTTTGTTTAAATTCGAGATATCATTATATCTTGAAAAACAAGTTCTAAAACGTATCTTTGTAAAACACAAAAATATGTTTCTAAATTTGTTTAAATCTATGTAGCGATCAGGTATATATTACATCGGTGCAGACTTTTACATTTATTCATTTACAGGTCATATTGGACAGCCTGGTGTACCGGGTAATACTGGTAAGATGAATTAGTTATAATGTTAAAAATAAACTGTTCTAGATTTTGTTTGTTTGTAGGTTTAGCCTTGTATTTATTAGATTTTACGAATCACGTGTATTAACCACTCATACCGACAAAAAAATTTGAACCACAAAATTCTTGGTCTAGGCCTCAATTTATGATAGTGTGGATAAAACGAAGTCTCAACTTCGACTAAAAGCAAGCGTTATGTATGTGTAAATTTACGGTGTTCAAAGGAAGAAACAAGTCGTCTCTATCACGTTTTATAAATTTGAGAAATCATTTTTTTCATGCGTGGTCGCCTACGGAGCAACCCAGCGCGCCCCACGATGGCGGATTAGAGAGACCCTCTCGTTGGGGGTGGGGTTGTCATGTCATAATGCGGAAAGCCTGGTCACAGAGGACAGATGACGCGCGTATAAAATGTTCTTTTATTTTTTAATTTAACGTTTGTGATACTCCTTGGTCTAATTTCATAGAATTTAATCTACGTTCCAAGATATCCTGGTCCCGGTCACGAATAATTCCTTGAATCGAATTCAATGTTCGATGAAGCAGCAGAACATTTTATACGAGCGTCGTCTATCCTCTGTGACGAACGATTCTTATGTCTTTACAACATCATATGCCATGTAACCAACCATGTCATCGCTACAGTCAAAGCACAGACATTTCTCAAATGGCCTATTGGAAAATACAACACATGAAAACTTCCAGTTAAAACTACAGATACAATAATTTTAAAAAGTATAGCTGATCATCTCAAACATTATCGCAAATACAATCCGGCTAATTTAAATATTTTTCAATCACCCAGAAAATTAAAAACGCAGATCCTCCTCAAAAATCGAAAGAAATTGTTTCTAGTCCTATCTGATTTGATAATGTCATCAAAGTTTTGTGTTTTATTGGGTCGAACCATGATATTTTTTTTATCTTTACCTCGACCGAAACATAGCTAAAATATTTTCTCGCTTGAAGTTAATAAACAATAAATCAAGTAATCACCATATTAACTTCAGACTAACACAAAATTTATGTTCTTAAAGGTGATGAAGTAATTTCTGACCTTATATTACTATCAAATCCGTTCTACTTAGGCTAGCTTGATTACCACGTCGTGAAATCGTTGTTGCTCAAAAGGTCCTAGTACGTCGAGGTTGGTTGCATTCTTATTCGGCATTAGTTTGATACTGAAAGTTGAGAGAAAAAAAAATTAATAAATATTAACTACAAATAAAAAGTTGTGACTCCAAAGCTAATACTAAATATACTGAAGACCAAATCTGTCACATGTTAGATTTTACTGATTCGTCATATTCGTCATGTTTGGAGGACATGTTTGTCAACATACTGTTGGTATTCCAATGGGTACTAATTGTGCTCCTCTCCTCGCCGACCTGTTTTTGTACTCCTATGAGGCTGAGGTCCTAGAAGGCCTTCTAAAGAAGAAAGACAAGGCTCTGGTCCAGACCTTTAATTTCACATTCCGCTATATTGATGATGTTTTGTTCCTCAACAATGCTAAATTTGGTGACTATTTACATTCAATTTACCCTAGCGAGCTTGAAATTAAAGACACAACCGACACAATAAGGTTAGCCTCTTACTTAGACCTACTTCTAGAAATAGACTTAGGAAAACCACAAACTAAGCTCTACGAAACGCGTGAAGACTTCAACTTTCCAATTGTCAACTTCCCGTTCAACGGCAGCAACATTCCATCAGCTCCAGCGTATGGTGTGTACATTTCCTGCGATCGTTATTCCGATTTTCTAGACCGATCACTGCTGTTGACTGCTAAACTACTCAAACAAGGGTTTGTTATACCTAGGTTGATGTTATCTCTCCAGAAGTTCTATGGTCGGCACCACGACTTAATTGATCGTTATTACGATCTGACATTTTCGCTGAGTCATAGATAGTGTTTCCTATTCCTGGATTTGACTTTTCCCTAGACTAGACAATTAGTAACTTGACGGGTGTCTAATTAGAGACAGGCACTGCTTACACTCGTCCGGAGCACCTAAGTGCACCCATGGTTTTTATTTGGGTTCGGGTTACTCTCTTTCTGTGTTTTATGTTTTTGGTTTTTGTGTTGTGTTTGTCTATATCCGGATTTGTAACTATCCCTTGGCTTTTGGCTCTTGTTGTTCGGTCGGTTTTCTTTGCTACTTTCTTATAACACTGAACTTTACTTTTTCTCATAGTATTAGTATTATTGGAAGTATACAAAAATATGAAAACAGTGCTACATTAATTATCTTACGCCAAATAACTTCAAGGCATACTACACGTATGTATCAATTTTGTAACAAAAATATGTTTTCGGTTTGGCTAAAATCAGAATCGCTTTCCTGTAGAAAATTTCAAATGAAAATTGAGATATTGACTTATTCATGAATTATTATTATTTTCCTTATCTCTAATAACACAAAGTGCATGCGTCGACATAATTATGTAAAAAGATAATAATGTATAATAAAGTGTTGTAAATAAGCAAAGAACATAAGTGTCAGAAACAAAATTGCATATACTATAATAAATTTCTAAAAGCGTATTTGACGGTTTAACACATTTAAGTTTACTTTATACCTCTTGTGAACTTGCATTGTCTGTGTTAATGTTAAATTTACCCGAACTTTGAATTCTTTTTTAAATAAAAAAAATTGAAATGCAGGGTAATCGTTGACCTTTTAGTCCCATTTTTAATAAAATACCATATTTCTGGTTTGTATCACCAGTTTTTCCGATATTTAAAGACGTACCAGATGGTTTGAGGTACTTTGGCATTGTAAGAATCCATATTTGAAAAATAATAAGTCTTTTATTTCTCTTTGATAATGTATTAGACTTTTGAACCTTACTTTTTTGTTCATTTATACACAAAAAAAAAACACAAAATAACATACACATCATTTCATAAATGTATAAAAAATACCAAAATTATTTGGTTTTCAAAAGTCATACGTATGCCATCTATTCCTTCTAGACAAAATGCGTTTATATTTTTTAAATGGCAGTAAGTCGAATAAACCATTTTGAGGAGTATAACCTGAAATGAGTAATTGACAGCATATAGTCCAGATTTTAATCATTTATTAGCCCATAGGTATTAGAATATAAACAATATGTCCCGATTATTTTAATAGTGCTGATTTCCCCCCTCCAACCCCGTACATTCCCTCATTAAATCACTTGTTTACCGCTGGCAATGATAATAGCTAGAAATACTTGTAAATTAATTGTAAATCATGATATGCTTAAACTGACAATAAGTGTTGGTAACTTTTGGAACAGATTGTTAATAATTTATGTTTTTATGACAAAATATATGGAATCTTTATTACGCAATTTGTTTTCCGTTTATGTTTGAGTGGACAATTATATATCCAAATCTGTTATGAATTATAGTAATGACATGTATCCTTTCATTTCCAAATATGGGTTATTAAATAACACAACGAGGTTATTTTTTCCTAAATATTTTATGTTTTCTCATAGGTATAAATGGAGAACTTGGTAAAGACGGTCTACCTGGATTGCAACGTATAATATTAGTAACATCAAACGGAAAAGTTATGTAAAGATTGTTTGTGCCCTGGGATATATTACATGATTCAATTTTAAAGGTAAAGGCCAAATAATTGATAAACTAAATGTATATATTTTTTATGCTTCGTACTGTATAGTTTCGTTGAATAATTATGTGAGGCATTGTTGTAGCCTCATTTATGATAGTGTGGATTCAGCGAATGAATGAAAGTGTACATGTATATCTACGGTTTTATACTATAAACAGCTAAGTGTCTGCAGTACTCAAGTTTTTTTTTAAATTTGAGGCATCATACTATTTTTTAAAAAGGTCCAAAACAGAGCTTTGTAGAACACCAAATACTTATCTTTCTGAATTTGTTAAAATGCATATAACGATCAGGTATAAATTAGATCAGTGCAGATTTGTACATTTATTCATTTACAGGCCCCATTGAACAGCCTAGTTTACCGGGCCATCCTGGTAAGATGAATTAGTTATTATGTTAAAAATGCAAACTGTTCCCGACTATTTTGTGTTTGTAAGTTTGGTTTTGTTTGTATTGGATTTTACTAATCCCATGTATTTACAACTCCTACCGACAATAAATATGAACCACATAATCATCGTCTATGCTTCAATTTATAATAGCGTGGATAAAATGTCTCAATCTTCATAAGCGTAATGTATGCGGAAGAAACACATCGTCTGTATCACAAGCCCCTAACTTAAAAACTGAGTGAGTACAGCTAAGAACTGCGATTATTCTGTTTTTGCCACCCCTCCTGCTCCGTTTGTTACATCAAATCATTTTTTACGCATCAAATGAATTTTGTAACAAGGAAGGATGATCCTAACTTTGCACAAAATCCTAATTTTTGGTATTTTTTACCAGCTATTTACAAACAGGCCAAACAAGACATTTAACCAACCATTTCTTTTGAAATACCTGTTCCAAGTCAGGACCATTGCTCTAGTTCTATATTGTTGGTTGTTGGTTCTGAATTTTGCAAGTTTCTTTGACTTTTACACGTTTCTAGTTCTGCACGACCTAATTATATAAATATGTGACAGAAAGATATTTGATTTGTATTTGCGTAATTACGTTTATGTTTATTATTATTTATTTATTTATTTATTATTTTGTAGATATTATAATTGCAGGTAGCTGTACGTTGCTCATTATAATTGTTTCAATTATTGCGGGATCTAGTTATTACTGATTTAGCGCTGGTTGTCGTTATCGTGTACTTGAGTAAAGGTAATATTTTTCTTTATTTTTTAATTACATAATTACATTCTGTATTTGTTCATGCCTTCGTTTGCGATGTTTATACCAAAAGAACATAAAATCTTGACATTCAATTATTACAAGATAGAAATGTAAAACAATAATGCGAAATATGGACATTTTATTGTTCAAATGCATGAACAAACGGCATGTGTTCAATTGAGTCTATTTCTATTAAATAGAATTGCTATACTTTAAAATACAATAAACAATACATGCATTTAAAGGCACTAATCCTTCAGTTTTTATTTCAGTGATGAGATTGATGAGACGAGAAGATAAAACGTATGCACCTGTATCTTAAATATTGTTTATAATTTTTCAAAATAAGTATTCTGTAGTCACCAAAAGAAACGATAATCGAAAATGAAATCAACCTATCTTAACATATAATTCTCTCGATTGTTTTATTCTTAAACACGTAAATATACTAGACATAAAAGTTTAAGATCATACTTTACTATGAATATATTGTTGACAAATGTTTTCTCATTACTTTGTTCGATATGTTTTAACATGATAGATAGTGCAGTTCATAGTTAAATGATGATGAAATTAATACTTTACACCAGATTAATGAGAGGGAACGCCTGTGCGGCGGATCACCCAATGCTTAGGTCTACCATTAGCTTTGACATTCATAAAAAAACTTATCAGGACCGGAATAGAGCCACCAACGAGGCTCGACACAGCAAAGATCTTGACCCAAAGATCAGAAAATTGTCTTCAGACGAGATGAACAAAAGTCAACAAACTGCACCATCAAGGGCCGATATTAAGGAACAATAATAAACCTCAAGATGAGTGTACTCGATACAGCAAAGGATATTTGTGGCAAACCTAACAGAAAACACTAGACTGGTTTGATGAGAACGAAAAGTCGCTAGAAGAATAAAATGCTGAACCAGCTAACATGCCCCAGAAAAAACCAAAATCAACAAGGCTAAATATGCCTACATTAAAAGAAAGCTTCAAAGGTATACAAAAAGATTAAATTGGATTGTCCCCATATTCAAGAAAGGCATCGTTGAGATTGGGAAAATTGAAGATTAATATCACTTCTATATAGGGGCCTCGGTGGCCGAGTGGTTAAGGTAGTTCGTCTACTATTGATCACGTGGTCTGTCAACACTGAGATTGCGGGTTCGATTCTCGCTGCAGGCAGGGAGTACTCGACTTTAATCTTTTTGGACAAGGATTGCCAGTTTTCCTACCGCAGGTCGGGGTTTTCTACGGGTAATCTGGATTATAGCTGAAAAATTGCTGAAAGTGGCATTAATCACCATCAAACAAACAAACAAACACTTCTCTGTATCGCAAGGTAAAATGTCGTATACTGTTAAACCGGTTTAATACAAATATTGAGCCAGACTTACTTCTGGAGTATCAGTGTAGATTCGAAGTGAAGAGGCAGTATGGACATGATATACTGCCTGCGTCAAACACTGGAAAAGTGTATTAAACAGAATGTGCACCTTGTGTGGTGTGTATTGACTACACTAAAGATGTCGACACTATACATCGGGATGGATTCTAGGAGGTTCTCGGTAGGTATTGCTGTCAATGGCAATTTGTGAACATAATAAATTCCGTGCATAATGGCATGCAAGCTCATGTGTCTCAAGGTGGTTAATACTCCAAATGATTTTAAGTAGCCAACGTAATAGACAAGGTTATATCAAAGCCGACTAAGGCTATCTACACCATGAAAATAGAAAACCCTTAGAATTGAAATTATTTTTGAAATTTCAGGCAGTAAATTTAGACAATTACTATATCAATGAGAGAATATATGGTATTTCTGTCAGCACCGAAGTGTGACTACTGGGCTGGTGATACCCTCCGGGACTAACCGTCCACCAGCAGAGGCATCGACCCAGTGGTTGCAAATAAAAATGCCAAAAGAAACCAAGATTAATAGAATTTACTACACCAGACGCGCGTTTCGCCTAATCAATACTCATCAATGGCGCTCGAACCCAAACAATATTTAAATCCAAATGAATAAGATGTTGAAGAGCTTTCATCACTTAAGTTCCAAACGTTATACCAAATCCGACTAAGACTAGCAAAGCAGCAAAAGTTCTTAAGTGATGTTAGGCCGTATAGCGACTTGCATAGAGCAACAGGAATACGCGTGTCGTCGCACAGTCAGAACGACTTCATGCAACTACTCGCAGACTTTTCCGGCCAAAAATTCGTCCCATAGTGGGTATTTAAAAAAAAGTTAATTTGCAATTGTTTGATTGTATTCCTGTTGTTTTGCAGATAAGTCCCTCTTTTGTGTAGACGTTCATAGTGAACGCAGACGTGTTTGGTGCATGACAGGTTAACATTTTGCAGACTGCTGTGCTGAATAAAGCTACCTTTTCGGTGGTTCTGTCATGGTTATGGATGAAATCCGTGTAGCAGTAAATACTAACTTACATACAGAGTTGAGATATTGGACCATATTGTTAAAAAATACGCCAGTGATATTGGAAATGATATATAAAAGAATCGATAATTCACGCGCTAGAAGAGTTCGTGAAGTCACAGAGTTTCTGGATTTTGAAACCATCGACCGAATGAATTAACCAAGTCTTTCTACAGACTTAAACCTCATTGAACATTCCTGGGACAAACTACAGAAAGCCGTTTCTCTAACAAACCATTAGAAGCTTACTGCTGCATTAATGAAAGAAAAGATAAGATATCGTAAAATGTTCTTTGGGAGACTTATCTGTAACATACAGAGGCGTTGTCGCGTGGTAGTTCAGGGCTCGTGGTGGTCATACTAGACCTTAACTGTAGGATAGTTAAACTGTGAACTTGTTTGCCAATATTGATTCATTATTTGTGTATAACTGTTGAAAAATATTTGTCAAAACAAATATTGCTATTTGGTATAAAATAAATAATTTATAAAAAAAAATATGATCCTTAACTTTTTTGTACATACATATATTTGGCATGTATTGATGTTAACAAATTGAATGTTGGTCATACAAGTGCAAAATCGTGCTTTCAGTATGTTTCAGTTGGTGATGCACCACATTAAAAAAAATATAATACCTTCCTTTAAAATTCTACTTTCTTAGAATTGGAGTCAACATCTTTACTGTAATTATTGACGGATCAATGATGCAAAGTTTATCTTAAAATAAGCTTAAACGAGCACTTGGAATAGTGCTGGTTACATTTTAATGTATCCACAGTTACCAGATCAAAACTGGTTTATTGGTTTTTACATAAAGCAATAAAAGCTGTGGGACAACCAATGCATTGAAAATAATTATGTCAAATGTTAGATTTTCTATTTGACAACATATCTGTCATGTTTGGATAACGCGTTTTTCAACACGCTGTGAGGACTTATTGTGCTCCTCTCCTCGCCAACCTGTGTAAGTTCTCTTATGGCGCTGAGTGCAAGAAGGCCCGCTAAAGAAGAAAGAATAGACAGGTCTTAGTAGTTTATTTTATTACCTGTGACTATTTTCATTTAATCTATCCTAGCGAAATTTAAAATAAAAGACACTGCCCATACACTTAGCTTGGTCACTTACTTAGAACTACTTCTATAAATAGACTCAGAAAAACAAACGTCATGACTGCAACATTCAATTCGTTAACATCCGGTTCATCGATGCAGATTTAGCGTATAATGTGTACATTTTAAAACTAGATCCTGCGATTAGTATTCTAGACCTGTGACTGCTGTTTACCACTAAGCAACACAAGGAAGCATTTGTTGTTCTTAGATTAATGTTATCAATTCATAAGTTCTATGTGAGTTAACATGAATTAATTATCGTTATAGGAAATCCGTCTTTTAAATACGAGCAGACAGTTTTGCTGAGTTAAAGATCATCTTTATTAAAAGTTGATTTTAGTCTACCTAGACATGAAAATGAACAACTCGACGCGAGTTGAATTAGAGGCACCAATTATTTGGGGGGGGGGGGGGTTGGTTACTCACTTTCAGTTGTTTTGTTTTTTAGTTTTTGATTCTTGGTGAATCTGATTTGTAAGCGTCCCTTGCCTTTTACCTGTGTTGTTGTTTGGTCGACTCCCTTGATATTTTGTTATGTCATGGTTCATGTTGATTGTTTGTATGCAGTTTTTAATTTTTGCCATGTCCTTCTAGCTACTATTAAAACGAATCCTTAATTCCTGTATCGTTTCGTTTGTTGATAACTATAGTATCATAAAGCAGAATATAATTAATTACATGTATCAGGGACTTCATTTTTATCAAGAAAATGTTTGGGCTGAATCGTAGTTGCTGTATAATGAAAACAATAAAATACATAAAGGTAACTAGATAGCATATCACGCAATCGATGAGTAAAGAAAAACATTATGACAGAAACCAAAAGATCCCAAAACGGAAACCTTCTTCAGACACATTAGTAGATCGAGTAAAAAAGATTTCGTTACCCTAATACAAAAACATAATTGAGCACGTACTAAACCATTTTAATTTAACCATGTATCACTGTTGCATTTAGAAATTAAATGATTAGAATGACAGGTGAGTTATATGCTGTCATATTGAACATAATAATGTTGGCTGTTGGTTCTTTGCAAACGATTTATGTTTTCGATATGAAGGTGTCCAGACAGCCAAATAATACCGAAGGATACGAGATGTATCGTGCATTAGGAAGTCAACAAGAATATCAGGAACCTCACAACTACTTAGAAGTTCATTACATTAGAAGTATGATTTATCACTTGTCATATTAATGTCACTGTATCGGTGGTAACGATGACAAAATATAATAGCTGGTATATTTTCTACATAAAATTGCCTTTTAGGTATTTTTATATAGCATTCAAAATTCAAATTTAACTTTCTCGGAGTTCATTTCGAAGGACCATAGAAAATTTTAATCTTGTAACGGAGTATCATACAGTTAAGAGAATAAAAGAGACATAAGTACGACTAAACCATTTATAATGTCAAGCAACTATTTGGTATAACTTTTAGAAACCAAAACAAAACATGCATTATCTTATTTCCGTTTTTTTCTAAAATAAATACATTGAAATTGTTTAACTGAATTGCAAATCCATTTATCAAAATTTAATTTCAATATTTTGGTTGTAACACGTTTACTTATAACTTTGTATTTAAAGGTTTATTTATAGAATATGAATATTTTTTGACAAACTTTGAACATTTGAAATGATTAAAGTTTTAAGTCCCCGCCACCACACCCTTACCATATTTTTTAGTTCTCTAGAGGAAATTGTGAAGCTAATAGACAATTTTTGTTAAAGATCTTTATTCTTGTTTTATTTGTACTTTGTTTATTATGCCCCATATATGTATAATGCCCATTTTAGATAGTATATTTTTATATTTTTGATATTTCAATTTAAATTAAATTGTTTTGTAACGATGACTGCAGCAGCATTACCTTGATTTCCTTCGATGTGGTTGCAATCAAATGGGTCAGTTGATTTGCTGAACAACTCATTTCGTTTGATCTATCGGTGTTAATCGTCAATGGGAGTCACAAGAAGATAAAATGGTCTCTACTTCCAGCTGCACACATTCGACCACCTCACTTAGGGCGACGTTCATAATTTGGCTCTTACTGTTGTGCATGATCTGATCAATTTAGTACTCCACTGAAGATTACAAAGTACACGGCCAATTGCAATTGGCATAAAACAGTATACCAAAGGTAACATGTAGCTCATCTTAATGTAAATTTCACATAGTTATTGAAGCCGATTAAAACGTATCAAAACTTTTCGATAAGAATCTCTGGATACTTTATTTTTGTTTTTGTTCAACACACTGCAAATTGATTTTATGTCACTATTGCTATATGCGTTTCATGTTTTTGTTGTAATTTGTAGTTAACAGTACCTCACCCCCCCCCCCCCCCAAACTGATGACATATTCTGGCATGATCTACAATTTTGCTAGCATATCTTGCGGCGAAGTAAAGCTCTCAATTGCCACATATACATTTCTGTTATTAGTATACTTCAGTAATAATTTTCTACATTAAATAAGCATTGAATAATTTTTCCATATTTTAAATTTTAACGTTAACAATTTAGAGAGGTAAATAATTTCCATACAATTCGGCTTATGCTGAAATTATTCGATCCCAAGCGCCAGTACATTTTGAGTAATTGTCAATATGTTACGGGATACGCTAAATGTGTAACGCTTCATTCGGAATTTTCGACAAATTGTTATTTTAAAGGACGATTTCAGTCATTTGAAGCACTAAAGCAACAGTTATCCAAGAGGTTCATGGCAAATTAAATTTTTTCCATCATCATACATGTTATTTACATTTGTTTCTGTGGTCTCCTTATATAATCGTGTATGTAGTTTTTAGTATTTGCAATAATTTTGTATATGTTGTCTCTTTCTTTTATTTGGTACTTACTGAGTATTATAGTAATACCATGTTAATTATGTGTTGTCTCTTTTGGTATAATAAAGCACTTACTGACTGGATATTTGTGGAATATTAAGTTTACTATTGGAAAATAAACTAGCCAGTTCATACAAAGTCAATAACTATATAATGAATTTTTAATTTATTTAGCTCTGCTCTGTGCAGTATATTTTCGAATCACTCATATCGATCTTTGTTCAGTACAAACATATCTAAAAAATTATCAAAACAATTAATTAAAAATATATATATAAGAAAAGACGCATCTGCGTTTTAATCGTTTCCTATATTACATGTACAGTACGCTAACATCGGTATAAAGAATTTATTTCAATCTATTTATATTTATATGTGATTTTTATATGACGTGTAAGTAATAAATTACATGTACGATCCAATGCCGAGGTCTTCTTCTCCTCCATCAAACGGAGCATAACCTGTGTTGCCAAACAAGGTTATTTTTGATAAATAAATATTGTTGTTGCTTTTTTAACAGGATATTAAATGTGATTTGCTTGCTAGGAGAGATAACTTCTTTGAAAAACATATTTTATCTCCCTTTTATTATCGTTTTCTTATTTGTGATACAGCTACACAATCTCTGCACACTTGGGATTATACTAAGTTACCTGGCACCCCACTCAAATCATATATTTATTTAAATGAAGTTGTGGAGCTCACGGACCTAACTTTTGTAAAATAATTTTACATGGGGTGGGTTTTTATTTGAGTAGTTTATTAATTCCATATAAATTGTATTGTTCCGCAAAGAAGATGTGAATAAAATACTTTTGTTACATGCTAGATTTTAATGTGTGTTATATGTTTCTCTTAACTTAAAACTTATGTTCTCATACGAATTCATCCAAATCCTTGATATGACAGGGTTTATTTCACAAAAATTATATATTTTAATCTATGTTTATGTAAATATGTTTTTTGATTTTTTTTGTCATTGAAGTAATAAATGGCATATTCAATGCATTGCTGCGTTTATTCTTGTACTCCATCAAAGCTTGACAAAGCCTATGTTAACAAAAATAATTTGGTAGTATAAGAATATGCTGATAACAAAATATTATGGAATTCAAGAATAAATATAAAAGAGTAGTACTATTATAACCAATAATGTATTCTTGTATTTTCAAAAAATATTGGTTGGTTGTGTCCTTTGTCACAATAACTCATACTTGTGTGCTAAGATAGGTCCAGTCGTCGTTTTGTATGTTTTGTAGCTTTCCAATAAATTTTGATACCACTGCAGAAAACATGTTGGAATTCAGACATTGTTGTAAGTTACTATGCGAATGTATAAAGTCTTAAAAACACTGGATTGTATAAATAAAATCTAATTTTCTATGTAAATGGATGGATCAGTTTATGATATACCGCTGCTGCAGAACAGATAAAAAGTCCCCATTGAAATTATTATGAAGTGTAATGTAAAACAAATCCCTTCCACGTGATTACCTTTTTAAATTTGTAGTTGTAATCACAAAATTCTCTCTACTCAATGTTAATAATATTTTTGTCAATCTGTCGATGCACTAAGTATATATAAGACATTGCTAGCTATTTTTTGTCTTTATTATCTTCTATTCAGGAAAAGACAGTAGAGCTATATTATTTTTTTGTTCAGATTATTACACAATTAAATTAATATCCATTAAGTTGTGTTTGTAAGTTAATGCTATTCAATCTATATAAGCGCTCTTTTTATCAATACAAACAAGATAAGATTTTACAGTTGATAATATATTTTAGTTTATGGGGCAGATGTTTTGATGTGAGAGAAGTATGTCCCTCTGTCGCGTGCCTGTACTAAACTTATGCCCCTTCGATCGAGGTAAGGACAAAAACATCAAACTAGTACACGGTCAGAAGCACTCTTGATTTATAATTTCATAGTGAGCGATAGAAGCCTCTATAGCTGAGTGGTTAAGTTAAATATAATTTCAAGCGTTTGAAGGTACTGAGTTAGAGTGAAATTAATTTCATTTGGGTTGTCTCCCATAGAGGGTAGATATTCCCGCAGTTGCACGTACATTTTTACTCAGCACGACAAGGCCTTAGTGTTAGCACCTCTTATATTTTTTGTTCGCGATATGGCTTCGGACAATAAAGGAGCTATTTCTTTACAAACTGTTTTAGATGTTTTTCAGCGTCAGTCCCGTGATATTGAAAGATGCAAACCCTATTGCAAGTGACTCTGATGACGAATCGAAATTTATTCGGGCTGACAACAGGACACTCCGCAAAAAGAAAGCCAAGAAGCTCAACAAGAGACAGCAAGGAACTTCTGGACCTTCTTATGTTCCTCTTCCACCTCCGCCGCATTTCAGTACGACCAGTTGCCTTAATACGGCGCTTCCCGGCTTACACAAGGGAAAGCAGCTGGTAGTTCACAAAGAGGACCTTGTTACAACTCTGGATCCTACAAACATTGGAGAGCACAATGTCCATTTGCCAATAACAAGACAACAACCTACGTTACAGCAAAAGGAAATTAACTTTGTAAAAGATAAGTATGTTATTTGTAGTGAGTCTATTTTCATTGATAATTTACACATGAGTATTATGAATATGAACATGGTGATGCAGAGATTATAGTAAAAGGTAGATTAAAAAAACTTACATATTTGGATTAAAATTTGAGCATACGATGTTATAAATGATACAATTAACAACGGATACAAAATTCCTTTTTATTCTGAGCCGCCAGAGTATTTAGCTAACAACTTATCTTAGAGAACTTTGATTTTGTTAACACTGCTATTAAAGATTTATTAGATAGAAGTTCAATGTCAACACAAACCGCATTTTGTTAATCTATTGACCGTCTCAACACTATCTTAAGGCAAAAAAACACTTGTTAAATTTGAGGATTTTAGGACTGCTCAGCTAAATATTACTACAGGCAGCCACTTATTTAAATACGATGTACACTCTGCATACCACCACCTCGACATTGTTGAACCTCGTTCTGATTATTTAGGGTTTTCATGGTTGATTGACGGATGTTGCAAATATTAAAATTTTTAGTATTACCATTTGGCCTTAGCTCAGCTTGTTATATTTTTACAAAATTGACGAGACCTGTGGTCAAAAAGTGGTCAGAAGGTAAACAGGTATTTATGTACCTAGACGACGACTAGGGTATTGAACCAGATTTATCCAGGTGTATCGAGATTGCCGAACAGGTTAAGAATGACCTAATCAATAGCGGATTTGTACCCACAGCAGAGAAGTCTACGTGGTATCCTACTAGAGAGTTTTGGGTAGTACTTATATTAAAGTTTTCAAGTCCTTAGTGCAATTTTTTCCGGAAAACGGATCAAACGGTTTACCGATAATCAAAATGTAGTCAGCATTGTCAGCAAAGGTAGCACTAAGTACGTCCTTCAAACTATAGCTTTAGACATTTGTAAACTATGTTTACAGTACAATGTTAATCTTGACATGTTTGGATTCCTAGGGCTTTTAATGATCGAGAAGATTATTTGAGTCGCATTAATGATTATGATGATGAGGGATTTATGATCCTATTTTAAGATTAATAAAACCTAAATGGGGTCCACATGAAGTTGATTGGTTTGCGTCTGATCATAATTACAAGCTGATAGTATTTTGTTCTAGATTATGGAATGAGCTACGTGCGGGAGTTGATGCATTCACAGTTGACTGGTTTGGGATCAACGGTTTGTTTGTTCCTCCGATATTTTTGATACCACGAGTTTTGAATTACATGAAACAATGTCACGCTGTAGGAACTTTGATTGTGCCTTGTTGGCCTATGTTATCTCCTACAGCTGTCGGGTTCATCAGTCAACTGCCTGATTATGTTGATTTATCTATAGGTAAATCTGATTATATAACAGGCAAAAGTAAACATTCCATTTTTGGCAATGTTGATTTGACTTTTAGAATGTTAGCTTTGCGATTAGACTTTAGATTTTAGCATCCTGTAGTGACGTTATATGCGTTTATGCATTTGCCTTGTATGCTCGGGTTTTATGCCTAGTAAAATATTCATTTGATTCGTTAATATTAGAGCTTGGCTATTTTTATGATAAGTTTATCTTTATGTTACATAGAGTATTATTTGCTTTATACATGTTTTTGATTGCAGGCGTACTAAACCGATGTTGAAAGTCTGCCACCTACTTTATTAGAGACAGTGAAATTACTTTTAGGTTTATTATCTGATGCCAGAGCCGATGCTACAGTTAAATCGTATTATGCTGCGTTTATGCGTTGGAAGAAATGGACTATTGACAATGGAATATTACTTTCTGATATTTTTCCAGCTAAACCTTTTTATGTAGCTTTATATTTGTGTTCTATAGTTCAGTCGTCTCGTACATGTTGTCCGATTAAGCTGCGTTTTATGGTATAATATATTAATCTACTGAAGATAATGTAGTTAAGAATGTTTACGAAGGCGTTAAGCGTAGGACAGAAATTCCTACTCAGAAAAAAGAACCTATTACTCCCGAAATTTTAGAAACGATGTTTAAAGCGAAGTCACAAAGGATAATATGTGGGTCTTGAATTTTTAGAGTATCAGAATTACTGCAAATTCGCAGATCTGATATTACAATCGAATCTTGTTATCTTTCAATTTTTATTCCTAGAAGCAAAACTGATGTTTATAGAGAAGGTAACACTGTAGTTATTTCAAGAACAAATTCGAACTTATATATCCCGTGACGAATTTAGAATTGTATTTAGAATGGGCGAAAATTCCGGCTTCCTCACACGAAAACATTTTTAGAAATATTACTAGTTTCAAAGGTTCTTATGAGCTTCGTAGAGGCGATAAACCGCTATCGTATACTCGATTTAGAGAGACATTTATTGATGCGTTTCAAGAGTTCATGCCTGATATTAAGAAATTTGGCATTCACAGTTTGCGATCTGGTGGTGCGACTACTGACGCTTACTTGGGTATTTCATAGAGGTTGTTCAAGAGACATGGTCGTTGGAAATCTGAGATGTCTAAGGAAGGCTATGTGTGCATATAGGATATTCTAATGGTATTTGTTTTCTTGCTCTATGAGAGTATGGTTGCCAAAAGAAATATAGTCAGCGATAGGAGCCTCTATAGCTGAGGGGTTAAGGTAATATAATTTCTAGTGTTTGAAGGTACTGAGTTAGAATGAAATTCATTTCATTTGGGTTTTCTCCCATAGAGGGGTAGATATTCTTGCGGTTGCACGAACTGTTTCATTCAGCACGACAAGGCCTTAGTGTTAGCACCTCTTATATTTTTTTCATAAATATTTCCGCATTTTTGTCTTGCGTATATATTATTTCATTATGGTTGAAGTGTTGTGTGAACATAAAAAATGGCGAAAGACTGTGTATTGAATGTATTTTGAATTTATTATTTAAATTCAGCACATGGTTTTGTCGTGTTGCTATCCAATTGATATTGGAGTTTGTGTTTTATTTCTATGGTTCTAAACATTGAGTATATAGGATATTCTAATTGTAGTTGTTTTCTTGCTCTATGGGAGTATAGTTGCCAAAAGAATTAGTCTACAACTGATTACTTGCTTGTAAAAACACTGAGGTTTTTGGGTTGGAGTCTCACTATTGGCAAGGTTAACTCGACTCCAAGCTTCATTGACAAGGATTGCCATTTTTCCTACCGAAAGTCAGGGGTTTTCCATCTTCCTCTCCCCCATTAAACCTGGACGTCACGATATAGCTAAAAAATTGATGAAAGTAGTGTAAATCACCATTCAAACAAACAAAACAAAACAGTCGGCGATATTTTTCATTATTATCTGTTACATACAGATGATAAGGATCCACATTTAAATTTCTTAAAAGAAAAAAATCCAGGAACATGGGCACTGTTCGTATGGATATATTGAACAATATTTATTCAGCAAATAAACTTAAGTTTAATTAGAATAAAAATTTATGTTTGAAAGTTATTTCTAATTTAAAAAGTATATGTACAATTTTATAGTTGATATATACCATAAATGTTATTATCAGGAATTCAAATCAAAAGTCATAAGACCCCAGATCAACTTTATTCACGGGCGGTTAAGAAAAATATATGTTTTATAAATGGTGGTTGGATTATAGGTAAGGGTAAGCCCTTTATTACTAAAACAACTTTGATAATACCATTAATTTTAATGCCACGGCGCATGCCAAATGTAATATTATACGACGAAATTTATAAAAATTAAAAAACTTTCAGAGAAGGTCCGAGATAAGAAATTTGCAACATTGCAAATGAATGTGACGTCTCTGTACCATAACACATTTGACCACATTGGTTTGAATTGACCATATACCTGAATTATGTCATGATACCACTCCTCTAAGAGTATCCGTAGTCGTTTGTGTCTTTTAGTTTGAATAGTGTTTAATGCCATTTTAAGCAATTTTTCAATGACACACAGTGGTTATTGGGAAAGAAAGACGCAGTACCCGGAGAAACACAGCACCAAAGTTAAGAAAACCAGCAATCCTTGACAATTAAGATTTTAGTCGAGGTAACCGTGACGGCAGTGAGCTCGAAGCCACAACCTCAGAGTTTACAGACCACGTGATCAGTAAAATAATGACAAACTACCTTAATAACTCGGCCACCGGGATGCCTATAGTCAATTAGAACCACGTCTAAATACAACTTAACTAAAATTAAATTACAATTCATGTAAATCAAACCACGTTTAATTATGCTATAACTGACAATACATCTGAATACACTTCTAAAACCGAGTCTGAATAAATGGCCAATTTCGGATTTAGACGAGTTCATGCGAGCCCGTATCTACTCGTTGTGGAATATAGCTTGCTGGACATTATTGTTTCCAAATGAGTACACAGCTGCTAATACGTTTCTGGTTCCCGTGATCCTTTGCGAATCTAACATTACAATATTGTGTACTTATTTGGGAAGCAATAAGAGCCACTATGAATTCTTGATCCAATTTGGATCGAACATACGATCAATCGCATTTTATGTGATTGAAAGATCTTCTAATTATTTTGTTATACAACTACTGAATAATAGTAGGCAAAGAAAAATATAATTTGCTTATACAGAGAATCTTACCGTTTTATTAAAACCGGTTAATGTGCGACGTATAATATAAGTTTGATTTTTAAGTTTTGATTGGGTTTAAAACCATCTTCAGCAAATTGTCAGCTATAACATGACTTCCAGTTTTATTTAAGGGGAAGAACCTCGGACTACCAGGTGCAAATTATCACCTTTCGATGTGCAATTTTACAGTATATTTTTAGTAAGGGTTATACTTATTAAGGCTGTAATATTTAATATTCAAATATTACACTTGAAAAGCTTGCAGTGGGTACAATTGTAAACTAGAAATAGTCAATTCAATCTAGCGATCACTAATACCCCCTCTAAACTTTTACCACTTTCTAACACTTGTCGACTGGTGACATGACCTTTACCTCCAGCCTCAATATGCTTCTTACCGAACGGATAATGTAATAATGTTTCATTAAAATCTAATGGACACATTTGATTTTTTGTCCACAAACGGTCATTTTTCGGACAAAATTCTAATTTTTTTGGCAACTGTGACCTTGAATTTGACTGATTTTCCCTAAAATCGATAAGCTTTTGACCCACATTATATAAAACTATATCCCAAAGATGCATTGAAATTAAACGCAAACTTTTTGAGTTATTTTCTCGAAACGTCTTTTTGAAAAAAAAGTCTAATATTTTTTTGCAACTGTGACCTTGAAATGTGATAGAATTCCCCCAAAATCGCTAGGCTTCTTAACCACCTAATATGGAACTGTTGCCCAAAGTTTCATTTATATCAAATGAAAAACATTTTGAGCTATTGTCCGGAAGCCTCTTTTTTGTAAAAATGTCTAATGTTTTTCGTTGAATGTGACCGTGACATTTGATAGAATTCCTCCAGCATCAATAGGCTTCTAACCCACCTGATTTGTAACAATATCCTAAAGTTTCATTGAAATCGGATGCAACATTTAGAATTATCGTCCGGAAACAAAATTTGGACGGACGAACGGAAGGCACGACGGACAGATGGACGCCTGGATATGCGGACCACTATATACCCCCGACTGTCGTCGAGCCGGGTATAAAAATAATTGCATACACTTTCAAAAAATAACGGGGGGTCTGCGTGTGGGGATGTTTAATGAGGCCGGATTACCAGGTGTAAACCTCAGAACTCCGACAGTACAACTGGCAATCCATGTCAATTAAAATTCGAATCCAGTGTTTACAAGTCAATACGACTACCTACACATTCTGACTAACGGTAAAGTTTTACCCGTGATATCGAATTTGCCTTTATAGTCTTGTTCTAATTGCCAAGAATTTGTGTCGTTTTGTGAAGTTTTGGGAGACATATTGTTTTTGTTAGATTTCCCATTATTCTTCTTCTTGTCCGCATATTTTCTCTAACGTGAATGTTCAATCAATATGAAACTTTGGGAACGTGGTATGGGTGACCTAAAGTTTTGCAATCCATTTTTGGAATTTTCGAAATGGCTGCCGTTTCCATGGAAACGGGGGTCAATATATGAAATCAATGCATTAACTTGGTAAAAATTTGTATTTGGCGGTTTTTCAAAATGTTGAAGATTATAGTGGCAATTGGGGTTCGTTTTGGAGCCATTTTGTGTTGGCATCCCAGTTATTACTTGTTTAGTTTTGTTTTTGTAACGCGTTGTATTTGGATTGTGCTATTAATTAAATCTGTGTTTGAACTACTTAATAATTACTCAGATGATATTTTAACTAGTTCATATTGTATGCACACGATACATCTAGTTTGTTTGATTGTATGTACTCATGACATCAGGATTGTCAAATAATTTGAAATTCATCCTCAATTTATCCGATTGTTGGTAAGGGCATAGTTTGTTGGTAGCAAGTCAGTATATTAATATTATCTTAAGATAAAAGGTAACCAGCTGTTTTAATGCTACTTTAATTACTTAGAAACATGTACATGTAATACATGTATAATTAACTTTGAGGTATTTATATGTATTAACACATGGATCTCCAAAATCGCCATCGGCGGTTGGTAGTCTGCATACCCTTTTACCATCACATTGTTCTTTGACCACTGCTTCGGAAGTCGGTGCTTTGCATGTAGTTGTAGGGATATTGTATTGTGAATGTGGACATATACTGAAATCTGTTGTGCGTCCATACACAGCGCTGTTGATTTGTATACGCTTAGGATCACTGCATTGAATGTAGGCATTCTGGTTTTGACACACAATCAAGTCTGTTAAAACTGAAATAGTGCCAGTTAAAAATCTTAACGGAACCAAGATAATCTTTGCAGCATCCTATTAGAAACTATAATTTAAAATAATGTGAAACTTCTTTCAATAACATTTTTCAATTCTTCACACGTAGTTTATTGTGTCCACTTAATTTAAAACATAACATAATTTGGTGGTTCAACCTGACATTTACAAGAATTCTATTTGTATATGATGGTAAGTGACATCTCATTAATGAAA
The DNA here is from genome assembly GCA_944474755.1 of Limnoperna fortunei. NCBI lineage: Eukaryota > Metazoa > Mollusca > Bivalvia > Mytilida > Modiolidae > Limnoperna > Limnoperna fortunei. The sequence continues at coordinate 93,278,472 of OX104113.1, read as the reverse complement.
TTCTAAGAATTACATATTTCATTTTTATCGTTCTAATTGTTCTTACACGTATGATAACTGAACTTAATAAATACCAGTAAATATTAATATCTTACCTGGGGCCAATATTAAAGTCAATACGGATATTGCTGCTAGCATTGTTGAAGTCTTTATTGAAACAGTAAATGGGTGTACCATATATACTTAGATAGAACGTTTTATATAGGAAAAATGTTGCATGTTTAGGATGTAAATTGATACCAAATCATCACAGCTGTGTTACATTATGTTACAGTATACTCGACAACATTCAATGTTCAATGTTTAGTATAGCATTGATGGCTCGATGTAGTCTAGTTTGGCCTTAAATGAATTGATACATTGAGGAGACACATGCTTTATTCCATTGTTTACAGACAATACAATAACACTTCCGGTACACAGATAGTACTTGTCAGACAGTCTCATAACATATCATACATCATTGTAAGGAACGTATTCATAAATGAATCGCTATGATATTGTAAAGACACCACACTCTCCTCTTTCTAAGATTAAACAAACAATTTGACTAGAAAATAAAACCTGAATCTAATTTTGAAATTTGGACTAGATTAGACAACATTCAAATTTTCAAAAATGAATTTAGAAAATTCTTTAAACAAGATTAAAACTGGTTAACTAAACTATTGTCTATATGCGACTAATAACTAATGAATGTCTAAAACAATTTCCTACAGCCTAAACAATTTTGAACTGTAATGTCATTATCAACTTTGATTTATATCATAATATAGTCATTAAACTTCGACGGCATTTTTCTGTCTCTCACTGGACGAGACAAATCTGGTTCCTTGTCCGTTTGAATTTCTGATGTTTTGTCATCTGTTTCTGCACAAGTGTACTTTTTCACATGAGTACTGTTTCGACGATAATTAGCTCCCTCTGGTGATTGTACTACACACTGGTTACCGATTTTCTCAATAAGTTTGTACGGTTTCGATATGAAAGGTGTTGACATCTTATTTGGGTGTTGTTGTTTTACTAAAACCTTGTCACCAGATGACAAATCACTGATTGTCGCATGTCTTTTCTCATCGATATATAGTTTATTTTTATGTTTCATCATCATATCTCTGTCTCTGATTTCTGCGTCTAGTATTTTATCTTCCTCTTCTTCGAACTTGATCTCGGGTATCTTGGTTCTAAGTTTGCGTTTAAACATGAGTTCTGACGGCGATACTCCAGTCACACTATGTGGTTTCGTTCGATAAGCCATCAAATACTTTCTCACTTCCTGTTTCCAGTCAAGTGATTCAGCTTGCGCAATCCTGATCCTTTTCATGAGTGATCGATTCTGTCTTTCCACCTCACCATTCGCGGCTGGATGTAATGGTGTTGTCCTAATATGTTTTACATCAATGTCTTGAAGAAATTGTTCGAATTTCTCTGACGTGAATTGCGGTCCATTATCCGAACGGATAGATAATGGTAATCCATGACGAAGAAAAATGTTTTCAAGTGAATCAATCATCTTTTCACTCGAGGTATCTTTAGTGATTTCAATTTCGTAGTATCGACTGTAATAATCGATCACAACTAACACTGAATGTCCGGATGGCAACGGTCCTAGCAAGTCAATTGCTAAATACTGCCACGGTCCAGAAGGCATTGTTGTAGGTTCCAACGGTTCGGGATTTGCAAATTGTCCTGTAATTTGACATCCATGACAAGATTTGACATACTTCTCAACGTCTTTGTCCATGTTTGGCCACCATACTTTGCTTCTGAGCATTTGTTTTGTTCCAACTATACCTAAATGTCCCTCGTGTGCTAGTTTAACACACTTATCTCGTAAAGTCTTTGGTATGATGATCCTAGTTCCACGTAGTAACAAATATCCGATTTGACATAGCTCATTACGTATTGGATAATAGTTTCCCATTGGTGAAGGGTTGCATTTAGCCTGACTCAAGCAATTTCTGACTTCCGCCAGATCTGTATCTGCTTTCGAAGCTTCTTCGATTTCATGTGTTGTGAGTGCTCTCGGAGTCCTTTCGACTGCAGTGAATCTTACATATTCCTCTGCTTCGCTTCGGTTTTTGGTTGTCTCAAATGTGTTTCTTGCAACTAATCGTGATAATGCATCTGCAATGTTCTGTTTGCCTGGCATATACTTGATTGTATAGTTATATGGCATAAGTTTCAGCATCCACCTCTGAATTCTAGCATTTTGAGTGGTTTTCATATCATATAAACTCTCCAAAGGTTTATGATCTGTGACAACCTCAAAGTCTATTCCATATAAATATAAATGAAATTTCTCACATGCCCATACAACAGCTAATCCTTCCTTTTCTGTTGTCGAGTATTTCTTCTCTGTTTCTGTCAGTGATCTACTAGCGTAACATATAACTTTAGTTTCTCCTTTGTTTTCCTGCACTAGAACTGCTCCCAGTCCTACATTGCTAGCGTCTGTTATAAGTTGCGTTTTATCTGCATCAATCCTGAAATAACCCAAATTCCTCTCTTCTGTTAGCGACTTTTTCAGCTTTTGAAAATTATCATGTTGTTTTTTCCCCCAATGAAAAGGAGCGTTTTTCTTTGTTAACTGTCTAAGCGGTTCGGATATTGATGCTAGATTTTGTATGTACCTCCCACTGAAATTGACTAGTCCGAGGAAACTTTTTACCTCTGACCCATTTCTTGGTTCTTTAGCATTTACAATGTCCTTGACTCTTTCTTTGGTAGGCCCTATGCCATTCTTTGATAGAATGTGTCCCATAAAAGTTACCTTGCCCATTCCAAATTCACATTTATCTTCATTCAGGGTCAACCTTTTTTCACGAATCCTATCTAGAACTAATTTCAGTCTATGTTCATGTTCTTGCTTTGTGCGTCCAAAAAACAATGATATCATCTGAAATATTTGCCACACCTTCAATGTCATGAAATACTTGCGATATCACTTGCTGATACTTTTCCGGTGCTGCATTGATTCCAAACATCAACCGTTTATATCGATATAGTCCCTTGTGAGTAACGAAAGTCGTAATCTCTCGTGACTGCTCATCGAGCTCCAACTGATGAAACCCCTCTCGCAAGTCCAATTTACTGAACCATTCTCCACCATTCATCTTGTAAAGTATTTCATCGACTGTTGGTATCGGATGTCTTTCGCGTATAATCGCCTTGTTGGCTTCTCTCATATTGACACATAGCCTGATATCTCCATTTGGTTTGGGAACAACTATCACTGGGCTGACCCATGGTGTTTGAGCATTTACCTTTTCAATAATGTCTTGTGATTCTAGTTCATCGAGTTTCTTCTCCACCTTTTCTCTTAAAGTAAACGGTATCCTGTACATTCGTTGTGCGACGGGCTTCACATCAGGATTTATGTGTAATTTTAGTTTGAAATCCTTCAACTTTCCTACTTTGTGGAAACAATCCCTATAGTTTCCTTTAAGATCCTCATTTATTGCATTAATTCCTAATTTCAAAACGCCTAATCGTTTAGCAGTGGCTTTACCTAACAATGACACGCCATTTCCTTTAATAACATAAAATTCCGCATAAACACATTCTGACTGACCTTTCACATTGACATCACAAGTGAACTTTCCAATCATATCTAATGGTATTTCACTTCCATAACTATAGAATTTCTTTCGCGACTCTTCAGATTTATACTTAATTTTCTGACTTTTCAATTTTTCCCACAATGCACTTGAGATAAAATTTGATGATGCACCACTATCAATTATGCATTTAATATCTACACCGCCTGCACTGATTTCAATTTCATCATTATCATCACTTTGGTTATTCACAATGAATGCATATTCATAAGCATCTTCATCAGAGTCAACACGATTTACTTTATTTGTTGAGGGTTTGCCTCTTTTATTTGCATATTTCTCACTTTTGTGTTTGGTTTTGCACATTTCTTTGAAATGACCCTTTTGACCACATTTATAGCATGTTTTCTCTTTTGCGGGGCAAGATAAATCCTTACCAATGTGGCCCTCTCTTCCGCAGCGATAACATTTTATCCCTGCTTTAGGTTTACTCCCTCCCTGAAGCTGCTGCCAGTGCTGGATTGGTCTTCTATTATGAACACGATTCACGTGCTCTTTTGTGCCTTCAATTTCTTTTGCATGTTTTTCTGCCATCTCCAAGGTTCTAGCGATGGTTCTTACAACATCTAGTGTTAGTCCTGGACCCTTTTCTAGTAAACGTGTGCGAAGTTTGTGCGATAGACACTTTTCGATTACTTGGTCGCGTATTTGGGAATCTCCATCTGCAAAATCACACAATACAACTTGCTGTTTTAATCTAGTGATGTATTGATCGATAGTTTCTGTTTCGCTTTGTTTCAAACTTCTGAATTTATAACGTTCTACTGAAAAATTCACTTTAGAATCAAAATGTTTCTTCAATGCCGTGACTGCTTTATCATAATCATTATCACCTTCTTCCTCCGTCAAAGTGAAGAAAATATCTTGGACATCGAGTCCTGCACAGTGTAACAACAAAGCTTTCTTTTGTTTCTTATCAGATACGCCCTTACCGGTTGCGTAAAGTTCAAAACTTCTGTGCCATCGAGCCCAACTTTGTCCGAGTCTGTCTCCGCTTACATCGAAATTTCCAACTGGATTTAAATCGATTTTCGCTGCCATATTTCAAAAATCAACCTTACACATTCAAGTATACTGATTTTCCTTTATCCTCGTCGCCAATTATAGCATTGATGGCTCGATGTAGTCTAGTTTGGCCTTAAATGAATTGATACATTGAGGAGACACATGCTTTATTCCATTGTTTACAGACAATACAATAACACTTCCGGTACACAGATAGTACTTGTCAGACAGTCTCATAACATATCATACATCATTGTAAGGAACGTATTCATAAATGAATCGCTATGATATTGTAAAGACACTACATTTAGCATATTTTTTTTCGTCGATGCCATTTAAGAGGTACTAAAATGAAACTCGAACTTGTTATAGTTATTCATATATCTGAAATTTGTATCACCGGGAATTGAAAACTAACTGCCTTATATTTCTGTATGTCATCTTGATATTTAAGATTTGGACTTAAATTTATTGACTTTCTCTCGGGGTGTTTTGGACATAGGTATTTTGCTACCTTAACACTAGACTTGCCACAAGTCCATTTGAACTTTTTTTATTAGAGAGATACATCTTTATTATCAACATTTCCTGTAACATTCTATAATATGATAGTACAGGAAATGTTGATATTAAAGGAATATCTCTTTCTATAATAACCAAAAATTCAAAGGGACTTGTGGCAAGTCTACTTTAACATCAGATAGTGACAATAATATATTTGATCTCCTGACTGCATTCTTTGCATTATCGTGCTGAACACGTAGCAACTGACACGATGTGCAACAATTATATCTGCACTAAAAGTGTCACACTCTCGTGGCGTGAGTTTTTTTTCTTGTATTTTTTGCATTCCATATTTTACCTTTTAATTATCCAACACCATTCCTCTGTTGTTTACATGTCACAAGTCGTCCTTGAATTATGCTACGGGATTTTTACATTGTAAGTCATCCTTTTTTGTTTCTATGGGATCTAGTTTTGTTTACAAATGAATTTCTGCTTTTGTGACGCACAATGACATTCAGACAAACCGCAAGAAAAATATATAGCATCTTTCTTTATGGACGGAGCTACAAACAGGTGCCATTAATTGTAATGGAGCAGCCGGGAGGTTTAATGCATAAAATCAGCTATTAAACTGTGTCCTTGAATTGCGACATAGTTTTTATGTCTTTGCAGTATAACTTATATTTCTACAATTCCTTATTCGTTAGTTTTAAAACTTTATTTGTAATTATGGCATTGTTGATAAAATTTGAACTCCGCCATGATACAAAAAGGAGCTATATTATTGTACCTAGACTTTTCCCGCGTCAACCGTAAACGACAAAGCTTAATTTGAAGGGTTTTGAATACGTAAAATCTACTGCGCCTAGGTTACACTTCTATTCTAATTATACGTCAAAATTTACTCTGGAAAATCGCCCTATCAAAACGAAAAAAAACCGCTGCATTTCAAAACGTTGAATATTTAAAGGAAATATTTGTTGATTTCAAAATATTTTTTGGGGATCTACAAAGGAAGAATAAACTCGCCCATACGCGTGGTAAGCAGTTTTTATTTGTCAGCAAAAACCCCACAAAAACACGCTTATAGGTAGGTTGCTTGTTATTTAACCTTACGACTACTCTGTTGTCTGTTGTAAAATTGGCCATTATAAGTTCTTATGAGTCTAGATCCAGATAGCTAAACACAAATATGTTGATACATTTCGGATGCATGATTGAAAGAATATATATTTTTATTGTACGTCTGGATAGATTTTTTATATATAATGTCCATTTTGTTCACATCTGTACGGTCAATATTAATTTTTATTAGACTAAAAGGTAAAAAGAAGGTATATTTAGGATTGTGAAATAATATTAAGGTATCCGACCCATAATTGAAGTTACGTTTAATTTTATTTGTCGACCAAGAAATACAGCTTTATTAAATCAATGTATTGCTAATTAATAATAAAAGTAAAATATATCATATAACTTGAGCCAATGTTCACAATTTTGAGGAAAATATTTAGTTACTCAAATAGTATTTCCGATGTTTGCCGAACATTACCGAGGTCTGCTTCATTGAAAAACAATTGACATCCGGGACACCAAATATGATCACGTGGTCAATTATGGTCCGGATACCTTAAGCAGAGCCAAGCGATTTCAGCCAATGAAAGTTCCTCTACCTCACTAAAATTGCAATCAGTAAATCAACCTCTATTTAAATATACTAACCTGTTTGCGAACTTATATCCTTAGTACTTTTAGTTGCAATTAATTACTTCCTTATTTGATCCTTTTTTTGTTTGAATGGTGTTTAACGCCACTCTCTGCAATTTTCTGACCTATATCGTAGAGCACATTTTACTCTTTATTTTGGGGAGGGGGGAGGAAGCGAGTACCCGTACATGGAGTCGGAGTCGAGCACACCATGCCTGCAGTGAGACTCAAACTCGCAATTTCAGTGTTGACAGGCACGTGATCAAAAGTAGATGACTAACTACCCTACCCACTCGGCACCGAGGTCCTAATTTCACATTATTTATAAAACTGATTTAATTTTGCAATAATTCGTTGTGTATTTATATTTGACGACCGAAAACCTGAAGTAGATTTCTGCTTTAAAAAAAAAATCACCATTATGTTATTGCTCTGAAATTACCTTATTATGCCACGTCTTTAACATTCCTATTTAACTTAAGGATGTTTCTTCCATATTAAAGCAAGTATTATCCAACTGAATATAACTGTTATCTTGCAAAAATTCTCAACCACTGACATAAATAACTTCACATATTGCAACCCATCAAAGTTTCTTGGTCGCACAATTTTTTCTGGAAATTTGAAAATAGCTGATCATAAAACAGAGGGGCTTGCAGTTGCAAAGTTAACGCTTTAATGAGTCGAAATGTATAAACCACTTAGTCATACAAATATATTTTCATCTATCTTAGCTGAATCAGCTTGAGGAAGGTTTACGTTTCTTGTATTGATTTTAACTTGTTATTTTATTATTTCTCCATTAATCCATAATTACACTTGTATTAAAACTAAGTGCACATCTGTAGCAGTTCGGTTACTTCCACACATAACTAATGTGCAGTCTTAATTGTCTGTGTGTTTCAACAGCCATTTATAAAGGAAGCAGGAAAAATCGTATAAATCTGTTATCGTGTCACGTGTATGTAGAGATTTCCTTTAGCAAATGCATTTTACACTGAATAATCCGTAGATCTAAGGAATTAAAACAAAATCGATTTTGTTTATAAATGTTGATGTTTTTGAACAAGTGGTTTGTAAATGGTTTATGTCAGACAACGAACGTATTCATAAACGTGTGTGATTAGATGTATACAGAGTTTGTAAATATAAACATTGGCAGATTTCTAATTATTTGTTGATGCTAATGCTCGATTGAAGTCACAGTACACATCGTTCTAACATGTGTTTGATGATATTAATTACCTCCACGATGAGATTGAGATAGATATCAATTCCTATCAGGGTAAGTGAAATACATAAAACATGACAGCTATTTAATACTTTGTTTTTTGCACTTTTTATGTCGCGTTTGTGTTTCTTTTACACACCGCATGTTGTGTTTTCTTGTTGACAAACCTTTATTATCTTTGTGTAAACACTAGTGAAAAACGTATGTTTTAATACATGTATATATTTTTTACACAATTTGAACAAAGATCCCCAAGGCATTTCTAATGTAATAATAACTAATATAAAACAAACCAGTCAGCATAGTACAGGGCTCCCTTAGCTAAAAAACGAGATAAACTCTTTTCATACTAAACATCAGAAAACATGTTTCCAAATTCGGCAAGGGAAACTGTTCTGTCCAGTGTCTACTTTACCATGATGAGGTCCGCATTATAATCAAGTCTGTCTTGTACTAAAAATTGTGCCTTAACACCAAAATAAACAATACACATTACACGTGTAGGTCTTCACTGGACGTTGCAATCTTATTAACAATCAAAATAAAGTAACGATGAAATTTGGTTTTTTTTGCTAATTTTGACGTTATATTTCAATCGCTTTTCCGGTGTGGAAAATATAGTTCTCGTCACTAGTGAATTTTCAGTTCTCCTCTGTTGATTGGCTAACAATAATAACGTTATAAACAAAATAATGACGTCATAAACAAAACAACGCCCATTAACCGAGTATTGAAGTTATGGCCGTGAAACTGGGGTTGGGAGAATTTGTATTTCATTTCGCATATTATCTACTTTTTACAAAATAAGAGAAAAAGAATCTTAATGGCTCTTGTATTATCAGATTTCTAAATCCCGATAGTTAAATTATGGAAATTTAACTATTTTGGTTTGAGAAATCCGATAATCCACTCGTACTAATCCAAGATCCTATATATAACTAATTGGCTGCATATAATGTGTCAATGCATATCACAAAAATAATGAAATAACGATTTTCCTAGACAATTTTTTTTAGAAATTATTTGTCGTCTTTTTTGTAAAGGCATATCCTGATATCAAGTTCCTCATATATTTGTAAACAACATGCAATGTTGACAAACCATTGCAAGCTATCCTTTATGTAACATGCGTATTTTGTACACTACCGTTATTATTATTTTTCTTTAAAAGTTTCATTCATATTATGTATATTCATTAGGTAAAAATTTAATGACTTGTGCGAAGGCTATTGCAACAGTCATGTCACAAAGAACAATGTAACACATTTTGATCAGAGTGATATTTTTTAAAGATTTTATCAAGATTTTAAATGACAATGTCTGGAATAAGACCAACAATCGATTCCTATCGTTAGCCGTTGTCTATAGGGAGTAAATTCCCCGTATTACTTCCGTCTCTGCTGCTAGTATAATTGTGAATTCATAACGCACCTCCGTTATGTTGCACTATACACTCTTAATGATAGGAATATTTATTATGTAATACCTTGCATTCCTTGGCTAGTGTAAAAAACAATTACTATTCATTATGTGACTATCAGAATTGAGCACTTGAGTGTTCTGTATAGTTAGCCATCTAAAATCAGGCGATGTGCTCTCGACTCCAACCTTGATAGACAAAACCTGTCAATTTTCCTCTCTTAGGTCGGTTTTTTACCGGTACGCCGGCTTTCTCTACAACTGCACTCTGGGTGAAAACATGAAAAGGGCGTAAAACACAATCATAACAAACTATCAAAAGTTCTTGTGTTTTTAAAAATTACGCTTCAGTTACTTTGCTGTTGAAGTGTAAATACGCCTTCAACCTCGCCACATTACTGCTCATACCAAGGAATTGTGGTCTTTGTGTTATTTGTTTTTCATTAGTTGAAAGTAATTTTTCGTTGTTTCTATTATTTGTGAGTTTTATAGCTGGTCATCTAATATTATTCCATTTCCAAATTACAAGAAGCAAACAACAGAATTATTTCATAACAAAACATTGTTTTTAGGTCAATTTTCGTAATATTTGTCATTTTCAATTTCTTGCCTGGGGAGTTGTTAACGTTCTCTGACAGGAACCGATTAGAATTTGTTTTAGTTTTATCCACGAAAACAACTCGAGGCACATGTCCTTTGTGACTTTATTCAGGTTTTAACTGTTTCGTGTGTAATTGGCTTGTCTCTTTGTCTGGTCTTGTGATTAAATAGATTGCCCCTTAGGTATTATATATTCATCAAAACATTCAAACCGCGTTCGTAGTTGTTAAGCCTTGTAAATTCAATCAAACAGACCAGTGCCAAATCTGTGTCTTCTGGGTGCTTACTAAAATACTCATTATACGCTTGAAGGCGTTTTGATTTGTCTACTTATATAGATCTTTCATCAAAATCTTCCAATTTTACACTATTTGGTTATATAAAGTATGCTTGAATGAATTTAATATACCAATCTATGCAAACAAGTTGCAAACGAAGCATCGCATTTTTACACTTCGTCGTAGATGTATCGATTTTGACCGGAAATAGTTATGATGGATGACCATATAATTGTAGGGTTAATCAATAAACGATTTTCGTCTTTTATTAAGGAACTTTTCTGCTAGTTTTTCCATTAATCACACTATGTCACAGTCAGACAGAGTTTCTAACAACGGTGATGAAGGGATAACGAGTTTTGCATAGTAATTATTAATGTAAAAGATTCACAAGACAAACTACTTTGACATGTAATGTTGTTTTAACAGTCAAATAGACAGAATGGGGAATCAGTTGTATTTTGCTTGCAGTAAAGTATCTATAATTTAATGTCGGTGTTTTCCTTAACTTCCAAATATAAGACATGGTGGACGTATGTGCTCGGCATACAAAGTGGAGATGAATCTAATACTTTCAGTAAATCTGTAAAATAACAACATATCACCAAAAACATAACGGAAAACAAATAGCAGCAAAGGCTAATTCGAAGGTCTATCATGATACTGGAACTTATGTTATCCTGTAATCATTACATATTATTACAAAACGGTATTGCTTTATTCGTTAACAAAATACATGTACATTTTTGGAGTTTTAACGTGTTTAAATACAGCTATAACTCAATTCATATATAAATCTGTATTACACAGCTATGAAACATTTAAATGCATTTTCTATTTTTGGACAGTCTATTTTATTGCATATTTTAGTGTATTTTTGGATTCTTCGCACTTAACAATTGTGTGTTTCAATAAATATGTGTACCTCATTCGTATTCATACAAATTTTGTGAGTGTGAACATTGTTATTTTCGCCGATCTGTTTTGGTTGTTCTAACTTTTCTTCCTAGTCGTTATAATCAGTTGTCCTACCTTACTTATGTAAGGATTTTTAATTATAACGTTTTGCCTAACCCTTGTTTGTTGTAACTTCATTATCGAGTGGCTCTTTTTTTACGTTTTCTGAAAAAGAACTAGTTTTTATAACTTTCATGTTTAGTCATTCGTTATTCTTACTTTCTTGTGGATCCGTTGTTCGTCTAATCGTTGATTGTTTAAACTATGATGTTCTACCTTTATTGAGTACAGGTTTGTTATTCTAATTTTATCGCCACACCTGCGCATGTTTTGTATGATGTTCTACCTTTATTGAGTACAGGTTTGTTATTCTAATTTTATCGCCACACCTGCGCATGTTTTGTATGATGTTCTACCTTTATTGAGTAAAGGTTTGTTATTCTAATTTTATCGCCACACCTGCGCATGTTTTGTATGATGTTCTACCTTTATTGAGTACAGGTTTGTTATTCTAATTTTATCGCCACACCTGCGCATGTTTTGTATGATGTTCTACCTTTATTGAGTACAGGTTTGTTATTCTAATTTTATCGCCACACCTGCGCATGTTTTGTATGATGTTCTACCTTTATTGAGTACAGGTTTGTTATTCTAATTTTATCGCCACACCTGCGCATGGTTTGTATGATGTTCTACCTTTATTGAGTACAGGTTTGTTATTCTAATTTTATCGCCACACCTGCGCATGGTTTGTATGATGTTCTACCTTTATTGAGTACAGGTTTGTTATTCTAATTTTATCGCCACACCTGCGCATGTTTTGTATGATGTTCTACCTTTACTGAGTACAGGTTTGTTATTCTAATTTTATCGCCACACCTGCGCATGTTTTGTATGATGTTCTACCTTTATTGAGTACAGGTTTGTTATTCTAATTTTATCGCCACACCTGCGCATGGTTTGTATGATGTTCTACCTTTATTGAGTACAGGTTTGTTATTCTAATTTTATCGCCACACCTGCGCATGTTTTGTATGATGTTCTACCTTTACTGAGTTCAGGTTTGTTATTCTAATTTTATCGCCACACCTGCGCATGTTTTGTATGATGTTCTACCTTTATTGAGTACAGGTTTGTTATTCTAATTTTATCGCCACACCTGCGCATGTTTTGTATGATGTTCTACCTTTATTGAGTAAAGGTTTGTTATTCTAATTTTATCGCCACACCTGCGCATGTTTTGTATGATGTTCTACCTTTATTGAGTATAGGTTTGTTATTCTAATTTTATCGCCACACCTGCGCATGTTTTGTATGATGTTCTACCTTTATTGAGTAAAGGTTTGTTATTCTAGTTTTATCGCCACACCTGCGCATGTTTTGTATGATGTTCTACCTTTATTGAGTACAGGTTTGTTATTCTAATTTTATCGCCACACCTGCGCATGTTTTGTATGATGTTCTACATTTATTGAGTACAGGTTTGTTATTCTAATTTTATCGCCACACCTGCGCATGTTTTGTATGATGTTCTACCTTTATTGAGTACAGGTTTGTTATTCTAATTTTATCGCGACACCTGCGCATGTTTTGACCTCTTTATTTAGGCATGTAGTCGCCTTTTCTTGCTGGCTTAATGTTTGTTGTTATAATAATCTCTCCTAAAAGTTACTGTGTATAAGATTATAGTCGAACCGTAAGTAGTTCTTTTTTTAAAGAATCGTCACATGTTCTAATTATCTTATCAATGAAAAGGTTGTTTCAAATTTTTTAACATGACCGTTTGGTTTTCGTCCCGTGTTGCCTAATCGGCATGCTTTCCAGTGAATGAACGTTTTGTTTAGTTCCATTGATCTGTATTTGGTTTGTTTTAGCACAGACTATTGTTGAAATACCAATAAATCAAGTACAATATGAAAAGCCAACATTAATGACTTGATATCAGAAGTTTTGAATGTCCACTTTGAGAAGAGTACTGTAATAAAAAAAGCAAAGTTTTCGAAGGACAAATATATGTTTACCAATAAAAATACATTGACCATAGTCAAGTGGTTCTGTGGGGGAAAATGTGAATGTAAGATCGGCAGTTATCGCGTCCTCGGAAAATCAAAGAAAACATACCGACAAGTTAAAATTTTTATTGATTTAATTTTACTGTAATTAAAATTGTTTCAAAAGATTTGCAATTAAATGTACTTCAAACGTCAAACTAGCATTCATATGCATAAACATTGCTAAGAACTTTATAAAATTTTCAGAATTTAAAATATAAAAAAAAACAATTAGAAGAAGAGTCTTATTTTGCAAAACAATTGATGAGATTATTAACTTCTACAATTATTTTCAACAATATAAACTGTTGATGACCTTTATTCGAACGTAACTGAATTTTTTTCTGTTGTATTATTATATATATAACTTGCTTCGCCGGTTAAAATATCTTAACATCAAAATTTTTAAATCTTGAATTAAATAAAAATCTATATGTTTTGTGCTTTTTTATTATTGAGAAATTTTTTTTCCCTACTAATTTCTACCACATTTTTCACTGATTCAGACATCAATTTTTTTTAAATAACATGCCTGTTTGAAAATCTAATTTTGTATATATAGTCACACAGCCATTAATACAATTGGTACAGAGATTGTAACAAATAAACAAACAAAACAACAGGCTATATACAATATATATCAAAATCATAATCTAATTTAGCCATTTTAGCGGCTTATTATGCGAGTCTGATTGGTCTTTCATTATTACCTTTCATCAAAGTTCAGTGTCGGGTAATAAATAATCAATTAGCAAATAAACAAGGCACATTTAATATACAATTACATCACAGAAATATCTCTGCCCCCTCCCTAAAACCACCACTACCACACACGAATCGTTCACGAGAGTTTTGGATTTCGAAACCGTCAATAAACAAAACCCAGGGAAATTAAATTTAATGTTCAAGATGACTAATTTGCTGCGTAAAAGTTCCATTTTCTACCTTATAAATTATGAAATAATCCAGAAATAAGTTTTCTGGATGAGTGGTCACAAGCGCGTTAAACAAAATCTAAACATGCACTTTTATTGTCAAATTATCTAAGTAACTAATAAAAGAAACCGAAAAATTTACACTTTATCATGTTAAAATAAGAATGCATAAAAAATTACGAAGCTTGACATATAAATCACGAAATAATCCAAGAAATACAATTGAAGCGATGAAATACATTACGTAATATAACATAACAAAATTTGCCTTTTTCTTATCAAATTAAATAACTAATTAATAAAAGAAACTCAAGTTTATACATTTTATTATGTCAAGAATAGAATGCATTAATAAAAATACTAGGCTTACCCAATAGGTAGTAAAATAATCCAAAAATAAAAATTGAGGCGGATCTGTTCATATTACCGAGATACTGGTAAAGCGCACATTAATATGCAATTATGTACATCTTTACTTCTTCTTATTAGATCAAGACAAAAAAAATGTATTTTAAAGCTTGAAGGATTTAACAAATACGAAAAACTGTAATTGAAATGTTTTTTTAATATTAAATTTGCCATTTTATCACTTACAACATGAACTATATTGTAGAGTATGGTTTTTACCTTTTTGCTCAATTTACCCGAAAACAATTATATATCATTAAGAGATAATAAGAAGAGATCGAACATATGAAAACTGGACGCCATGAAATAGCTGAAAAATTGCTGAGAGCGGAGTTAAACATCAAACAAACAAACATCGATTATTTTGATTTGTAAACAGGCTTTTATCATTACGATGCGTCAGTCTAATCCAGGTAAGCGAGTTTAAATTACAGAATTCGCAATTTCCTATTGTAATTTGCAGCCGACCTTATTGACACAATTGTTCTTTTTTTGCATTCAACTAAACAAGGTCAAATATAACTGGGAATTTTTCTATTCGTGTCAAACTTTCGTGTTAATCTGAAATAACCTTCGTGTTGTCATACGATAGTGATATCGAATACACCCGAGTAGATTAAGTACCAAGCAAATAAATGGAAAAGATTTATTTCTTCGCTGTTTGATTCTTATTGCGCACAACACAATAGAATCTCCGGGGAACGACTGCCAGTCGATTATTCCATTAGCAACCGATATAAATACAATCACATGAACTTCATCTAATAATGTAAACAATGGACATCAGATGTGAGAAGTGTTTACTTAATTTTACTTTGTCTAATTTGTCTTTATATTATACGGAGCACACTTCTGTCGTGTGATGGTTGCTGTGACAGCTTATTTATTATATGCTGCGTAGATTGCTGTTTACTGCGATTTTTCCTATGTATGTAAGATTTTAAGCATATCAATATCACTTGTTCAGTTCTTTTGATGAGAAATCGAGAAAATTCCTGTTTAAGTTGTAAGCCATAATATTTGTGCATATAATTCTTCTGATGTGATTTGTTGGGAAATTTAAGTTGGAATTTCGAAACTAAATGTTGGCATCCTTTCAAGACCTAATTATATCAAGGGTTCTGATTCCATGTTCGTTCCATCTTTGATGAGCTGTGAAATCAGAACCATTTACGTGAAAATGCAGAACGTCCAATCAATATTTAACGAAATATGAAAAATTCCGTAAAAAAATCACGTAAAACGCTGAACATTTTTGCATCAATCTGGTCTTCTATATAGTCCTGTGGAATACAAGTCAAATCGCCCCACGGTAAAATCGCCCCCGTCAAAAACGCCCCCACTTTTTGCAAAATCGCCCCCACTGTAAAATCGCCCCCTGTAAATCGCTAAAAGTGCGTGCATAATTTTTTTTCTTCTTTGATTATATGTTATGATCTCAGTTAAGCTGCTGAACGATGAATGTTGTCTTTTTATTTAAATACGTATATATTGCAGTGTACTGGTGGAGTGAAATGTTTTTTATAGATTTTTAGAATCTTTGATTATTTAATCGTAATTACAAAAGAATTATTACTGATACAGTTCATTAAGGTAATTATCATAATTGTATAATTATTAAAGTAAAATAACGACATAATCGATCGTTATTAAAAAAAAACATTTCTAAATTGTAAACAGCGAAAGTTAACTGCTAAAAGTAGAAAATATTTGTACAAGTTAACAATTTTATACTAGAGTGGGGCGATTTTGCTGAAGATGGGGCTTTTTTTTTGGGGGGGGGGGCGATTTTGCTTTATGTGGGGGCGTTTTTACAGGGGGCGATTTTACAGTGGGGGCGATTTTGCAAAAAGTGGGGGCGTTTTTGACGGGGGCGATTTTTCCGTGGGGCGATTTGACCAGCTACCGTCCTGTGTTTTCCTATTATTTTCCTATTATTTTCTCTTTCGGAAAAATTTGCCTTTGATATTTAGCTTCATTAGTTTTCATTTTCCCTCTTTTTCATGTTATTGTTATCATGATTAAGAAAAAACAAGTCAACAAGTCATTTTCAGCAATACGTTTTATTGAAAAGCTTTATCAGTGTACAGTTGAGGCGAATACTGTGCTGTGTCCAGCAAACGTTGTGCTGTAGAAAATAAATTATTGTCAGGGTTATCGGAACTTGCTATAAGTAGCACTAAAAGCAGGAACACAGACACTTAACGTCAACATTGTTCCAAAATAAGTTTGTAATTTTATATAAAGTAAGTTACGTATAATAATATTAGACAAACACAGAACAAATTGTATTTCTATTAGACAAAGTGTAAAATGAACGGAAAATGATGCTCCAAGCAGTTACCACTTCTGACTTAATACATGGTTGTTTAAACATAATAGCGTTGGACTGCTGCCATTCATAAATATGCTGTAACGAAAAAAACAGTCTCGGTCACTACACAACGCGGAAATGTATTTGCAAAAGGCCCATTTTATTCCCTGTAATGTTGTGATCTGTTTATTAATACGATTTTTAGGTCATTCATGTAATTGTGTATGGCTTAGGTTATTATGACTAAGGTAAAAAAAGATTCCAGAAATGTTTTCCATGTTTAATTAGGTTTTTGAGTCATGATACTTTGCATTTTAAACAATGTCTTTGCTGCAGAAATAATTATGGACCACATTCCCGGGGGGAGTAACGGAATTAGCTTAAATTATAAGTCAAACTAACAAATTTGTGTATCTTTTCTTGAAATATCGTATATGAAAATCAATTATTGGTTGTGGTATTAATCCATTAAGTTGTTAATTATTAAATGGGATCTGATGGAAATGAGAAACAGCAGTAATATCAGAATTATGTTGTCATGGAATGTCTGTAATCAGCTTATTTTATTATATGTATTATAAACTATTTCTGCCATCACGTCAAATAGCATATTACTTTTGTACATCACAAAATTGAAAATGTCTTTAAAATTTGAAATCAAAGTATAAATTTACATAGTAAGGTAATGAGACTGGTGGCACTAGTGTAATCGCACAGATGCGTGTAGTTGGACTGTTTCTATACCAGCAAAAAGCATTTAAACATTTATGCACCATCACATTATTGTATTTCATCTTTGATTTCTCCAAAGTATGTGCCGGTTATGGATCTGTCCATGACTAAGTCAATGAAATGTTGACAAAAACCCTTCATTTACCCCACTCACTTTCTGGCAAGTGCCTGTAAAGGAGGAAGTTGTCTACTCTGCCTACATACAATTTTCGACCCCCAAGTCGTAAAAAAATGGCCATGTACCTCTGAGAATTGTTGTTCACTTTAACTGAAATATTTGCAAGGTTCCAAAAATACATACTTTTCATTTCTTTGCGCAAATTTTGAGAAATAGTACACATTTTATTTACAAGCCGTTCACTAAATATGTGTCAACAAACTGCAGATATTAATGTATAATTCATGGTTTTCTCAACAACCACGAAATGCATATTACATACAACTCGGTTAACTATGTTCTAAAATAAAGTTATTGATTTTTAGCTGTTTTAGATCGCAGTCTTCTTGTCCATACTTGTCAATAATAGACAAAATTTGTACATTCCGTAACAATCTGTGATGGGAAGTGTCATAAAATTTATAACACCATCAATCATTTCTGATACTTGGTTGTATGTAATATGCTTTAGTTTATTTAGCTTAAATTTGATCTTGAAATTTTCTTGCCTGTTGTGGGATGATTAATTAGATTTTAGTATCAAGTTGGCAGTTTCAGCTATTTAACTTAAATTTGATCTTGAAAGGTTCCTGTCTGTAGATAGTTGATGTATGGTATTTGGATTTTATTACTTCAACTAGTTGCCATTTTCATTAGAAACTGTAATGAAATCATAAATTTATATATCCATCTCACTTTCATTATTTACAAACAGCAACTGTCGTAGGAATCAGGTATTTAAAAACGCGTGTGTTCGTATATATCAAAGATTTTAAAAAGACCATGTATTACGTAATAAAAACTAATAGCAGCAGTATAATACAAGTATAAGGGGAGTGTTGGAATTGGATATTCATAGTTTTAAATATGTACCGAAATAACAAAAGTAATTGACGTCGAAATAGCTGAACGTCAGCTTTGTTCTCATGTACACACAATATCATTTGGGGCAAATAGAAATTGCCTAATGACCGTGTTACGGCACATATTGTCGCCGGCGACACATAAA
Source organism: Limnoperna fortunei (assembly GCA_944474755.1). Lineage (NCBI taxonomy): Eukaryota > Metazoa > Mollusca > Bivalvia > Mytilida > Modiolidae > Limnoperna > Limnoperna fortunei. The sequence goes on along the minus strand of OX104113.1, from coordinate 93,259,542 downwards.
AGTATAAACCTAGTTTTCTTCTATGAACAGAGCATTTGCACAGCAATCAGCAGTATTCACCATACTCTTTATCATCTATGGTTAGAATTTGTATTTAATAATCGTAGAAAAATATTGACTGTTTGACGCTCGTTACAGAGAAGATTTGTTTGCCATATATCCATTCGTACGGAATAATTGCCAATTTGTTTATCATAAAATGTTATGAGAGTTTAATTTTTCCATACAGCTATCCATTCAAGTAATTTCCTAGACCATTAAAGTGGACATCAGTCGTCACGATCCCTGATCTTATGAATTTTTTCATCATCATCTTTGTCAATAGTAGCCTTCGAGTGTAATTCATCCAGATGATCTATTCGTTAATATTATCCATTATTACCAGCTATTGTAAACAGATTCGAAAGCCAAATACACGCAAGACATGCGTCGCAAAAATAAGCGCACATGGATGAAAAAAACGAAATCAGAAACAATAATAATTTGTCTTACAAATGAAGAAATATGAAATAAAAACTATTTAGAAATCAGTTAAATAGGAAAGGTAAGTTGTAGAACATTATAACATTTGTATTTAAATTTATTCTATTTTACAACATAAACAACAAAAAACGTTTTCAGGCATCTTTTAAAATAGAGGTCATTAAAAAGAATGTTAAAGGGATTAAAAATTGCCTTGCTAATGACCTTTTTATCTTTGCAAATATTATACATGTAAACTAAAATTTGATAAAAAGGGACCAGTTTATAAACATTGACACGATTCAAAATTTTACCTCAGTATTTTACCGTGATGTCTCACCTTGTGAATGTTGAAGGTTTACAAGCCCCTATGCCAAAATTTGTTATTATTACTGTGACTGTAATTTGGTTATTTGCAACAAATTTCATCTATCCAGGAAGATAACTCTTATAAAGGGGTATTCGAAATAAATGACATTTGAAACCATAAAGAGATTAACATTTTTGTTATTGTTTCATTCATGCATCTATTGTGGTTATGGAGTAAATCAACACAACACAATGTTACAAAAAGAAAGTAACCTTGACCTGTAGACCTTTTTCAAGGTCAAGGTCAGTGATGAGCAATTTTAAAAGTCCTGCCATTTCGGTATTTTTTATCTTTACTTACATATCGCTATACAATAAATTTCAATGATCCAGGAAAGGTAAATCCTATTTAGCGGCAAATCAAAATATATATAGCAAAGAGACTTTCACAAAACCTACATTTTAGTCAAGGTACATATATCAGTTTTGCATCGCTTATAGTTTAGGAGCAGATTACATGATGAGGTTATGGTCAATAATGACCAAAATCGAAGATCACACGCATCTATTACATTTAATGTAAGGATACTCTATCAACTTGCAATAATGAAGGGGAAATAACTAAAAAAAATCACGATCTTACATTGTTGGAGCATTTTTACTGCATCATTGATGGTTTCAAAGTTTATCCGAACACAAGGTTTCAGTGGAGATAACACTGTAACGAAAAATAGTTCAGTGTGCCAATTACTGCGTTACACATAGTCATGTTAGTTTCAAGAGACCAAATCCTAACATAATGGTACAATAATGTAAGACAGGAAGGTAGGATAAACACTTGATATAAATTATAATACCATTTAGTGTCTAAAGCCTTCTAAACATAATAATCTTTACAAATAATCGTTTTATATTCTATACATTTTGATAATTCCTTATCATTTTCACTAAATTCTAATTCAATAAAGGTTAATAAGATGTTATGGTTGTTATTCAAATCCAGTTAGAAATTAAATAAAATCCTGTTAAAGTCTGAAATCAAATTATTGTTAAGTTTACCGACTTCTGAATTAAATGTATAAACTCTTAATCCGACTTACTATAATTGTGCAGTTGTGACTGTAATGAACACAGGTGGACTAATACACTGTATTTCGCTATATATTTGAACCTCTTTCACATTTAGCTTCGTGTGTTATTGATGATAATAACACCTCCGACAAATTAAACGTTCGTCTAATTAATGATGGTATCTTTAATTTAGTGTAATACAGAATAGGTCTGTTATTCGTTTTATGGACGTTATAAAACTAGTATTGGCCCATTTCAGCCTTTTTCCGGGCAAGTTGTATTTGACAAACCATAAAAAAAAACAAGAATCGCCTGTTTTGCTATCGAAAGACAGGGATGTTCACAAAATACCTCAGATTCTTTACACAATAAAGGCCATGATATAGCTGGGTGGAGCACAAAATTCTAAAACTAAACAAAATCATCCAATTATTACTTAATTTTCGTCCAGAGAGCAATATTTCAGATATATTCAGGAGAGGTCTTTATCGTACAAGAAGCGCGATACACAATACGGTTCTCTTGTCATGATTTACCTATGATAACCTAACAACCACCCAAATAGAGGGCCTCTACAATCCGCAACATTAGAACGCATGCACTAAAAACTTCCAGTATTGTTCCAGTGTTCGCAACGTTTATTGCTGGCAATGCCTGAATGGAATGAGTAATGTTTTAGTTGTGACCTGACTTCATACACGCATAGTCTGTAAAAACAAATAATGTCCCACCGGCCGGTACATAGCAGATTTTTCTACTACATAATATCGAAAAGAATATATATTTATTTAAATACTGCAAGTAAATTGATTGTGGTCAAAATAGAACATGTTCGCATATAGTCCTTTGTAAAATATTTGGGCAAATGAGTTTCGCAGAGTGTTCATTTGTCTTTTGTAAATTTGAATCAAAATGTGGGTGTTCAGTTACCGGTATGATTTTGCCTGAGTTGTAGTGATTTTTTAAGAAACAATTTATCTATGACTAAGAATCCGAAACCGTTGGCATATCAAAACTTCCATTTTTACTATTTTCTCATAACACAATTATTATGTTACTGTTACCGTCAAGAAAGGAAATATTTTTATTGGCTATGTATAGCGGAACTATCCATTTTATGGCATTTCTTAAAGAGTAGTTTATTACTTGTTTTCCATTTCTGTAACCTAGACAGCCATTTCAGAACAGAACTTTTGACACTTCTGTCACGTTAAATTATCAGCTTGTTGCTCTTGAATAGGACGACATTGCGTTATCTAATTTTGATAAAAGCCTAGACTGAGATCAACTTCCTAATAATGTCATGTCAAGTGTGACCGTTACACGACAAAATTGCTTGACTGTCGCCTCCCAAGACACTGTAAATAACAATTAAATAGTAGCAATTTATCAATGCTGATAAATCTATTAATTGACAATTTGACTTAGTCTAAACGGTGATATAAAAAGGACACAACAATCGATTGGATGATCACACACAATAATTCTTATTGATAAAGAACTATTTTAATCAATCTGATACGTTCCAATCCAATATATCCGAGATATTTAATAAATAAAACCAAATGCCATGCGTTAAACGAATATATAAAAGCATATGATTTAAATAGTTGGATAAAATTATTAAACAATTTTGACACAGATGTATACCGGAATCAATATTTGATATTATTTCGAGATATCGTTAATTTAATGTCAGAGACTGCGATGCCGTAGCAGAAACAGGTAAGACTTGTGATAATTCTCAATGTCATTGCTAAATGCAGTATATTTTATAATTTGGAATGTTTTTAGTTTTGATATTACCGAGTTCAACTCGAGCTTTGCTTCAAATTGTTTGTTTATTTTTAAAATCTTGATTGTATGGATCAATAAACTATTTAAAAGTATTGAAAACATTCGAGACAAAAACAAGATAGAAAGGACAAAAAAGGGCACAAACAACAGTTAGATAACGTGAATAGAATGATTTAATGGGGCCATTTTGTTTGTCTGTAATTAGTTTCTTTAAACAAATGACGCAATCATAGTTTGCATGTACCAATAAATTTGTTAATAAATAACTCAAACATAACTCGGAAGGATTAATTAAAAGTTATTTGACTGCAAACTTTAATTCTATCACTATGCTAATATTCAGCCAATCTAATTAAAATTGAATCTTTCACTTGCTCACCCTTTTTTGCAATGGTCGCTGTGTACAACGCAGCGATCATATAGCAAAAAAAGGGGAGCAAGGGAAAGATTTAATTTTAATTAGATTGATAGTCAGTCAACCGGAATAAGTTTTGCTGAAGAGTTATTTTAAATTCCAGCTATTGCTGAAGAGTTACGATTTATTAAATGTTGATCTCAATGTTTTAAGTGTCCTCTACAAGAAATAAAAAGATATCGGGAGTAAGTTTTTCTTGGTTCTCCTAACTTAAGCTGAATATTTCATTCAGATTAAGTGCTTTTGATCATATTGATGTTGTTCATAATTGTAACACGAACTACAAACAATTGTAACAATTATCATAGTTTCATTATATCGGAGGGCTATTATAGTTATTATATCCTAAAGTAAAATAAATAAACCTGTAACTAGTATAATTTGCATATAGTTATTTTACCAAGTGTCTGTTATTATATTTTTTGTGTGTATTATCATCCAAAGCAAACACCGTTTCCATAGAAATTAACTCTAGGTCAAAAATACATGATGTTTTATTGTTTCCTTTTTCGTATACGTGTATTGTTTTAAGTACTTTTGTATCAAAGTTATGTATTCTTTTATTTTTGAATTGTATTTGAAATGCATCTATGTACAATTGTTAGGAGTAACAAAAATAAACTTAGATTAATATTGAAGATTTATGTATTTGTAAAAGTTTTAGCAAATACTCGACAAACATAAGTTAAAGTATTATTGTACATTGACACAGAATTAACTTTATATATAGATTACAAAAGTACTTTTTATTGAAAGTGATGACAAAAAAATCAACAATTAATTAAGGTCTTAGAACTCTTCGAATACCGATTAGGCTAACGTCAAATTGGTTTGATAAACAAGGGACTCTTGTCTGCCAATCAATTTCAATGCACACAGCATCTCACATAGGCTATATGTTTTTAATTGTTTTACTCTCATCTGGTCCATAATGGTGTTGTGTGTGACTGGTCCTTGATTAGACAACAGTAACAGTAATTTTATTTCCACATATGGGGTATTTTAGTGGTCTCTTAGTTGTACATTCCTTTTTTTTAAGTATTTTGTGATTTCAATTAATTGAAACTTGCCGTTAAATTTGACCACTTTTTTCAACACAAATACCGTTAATACTTAATTTGTAATTTTTGCTAAATAGAGGATTAGAGAGATAAAAGTGGCGATAAAGTATGTCTCCTGGGAAATTAAGAATTATACCTTCTTCGCATGAGGTATAACGCCTCGTAACTATGATGATTAAATTAAAGTAATGTAAATTGAAATGATTGACACATTATATGTACGTTGTTACGTAATATTGGAACAAGAAATGGTTTTATCAACAGATAATAAATTCGAAGAAAAACTAATTTCTGACGGAACTTAAAATGAGTTTATGTCTGAACGCATGAACAATACAATTTTGCTGGAATTCAAACTCTTCTTAATGTATTGTATTGATATTGTTAAAAGAATATGTAATTCCAGATTTGATTGCATGCAACGTATCCATCGGCGAATAGTGAATGATGATAGTTATGGCATGTGAAAGTCATTTCTTTTTAGTTTAGGATTTTGTACCAAAATATAAAATAATTGCAAGCTAATCATAGACAGCCGGCACTATCTATGATGCTGACATGAATTCAGAATATCTACGCCGACTTTCTGTATGGTAAAAAGGTGCGAACAATCATTATTATTTATAAACGTGTCATATGATTAAAACATCATATTTTGGTAAATCGACCGACAAGTAATAATATTAATATAAAGCATGACTGTTATCATCCTAATTTCCGGTAAACCATATACCAATGAAACGCTAGCTAAAAAACTTTGTACGTTACAAAATCTCTTTTATGTTATAGTATTGTATAGGTAATTGCCATTTATGTAAACAAATACATATTTAAATAAATTTTGTTAATTCATCTTTGCAAAATTAATATATACGTTATTAAGTATACATTTTAGGTCGAAAAATGTCAACGAAGAACTTAAAAGAACGACAAATATTTACACAGTTCTATATAAACTAGATTCGAAAGATAGTAATATGGTTAATGTTAATGTTGCAAAATGAAATGTTTAAAAAGGGGGCTGGATGTTCAGTGAAAACCATGCTTCATTTGATATATAAACAAGAGTGATATGGAATTCTAAGGTGAAGCCTTTAAATGATCAAACCCATTTCTGCGATTCATAGTATTGTTGTAAGTAGGTCGCAAGTAACTGTTGTAAGTCTTCATTTTTCAACTCTTAATAAGAATACTGCTATTATATACTTAATTATTTATTTAAATAAGTTCCCCCAACTATATGCGGCAGATTATTATTTACTAGAAAAAATGTGTGACTAAATTGACAATATTATTTAATTTCTTTAACTGTTTTCAAATACAAATGGCTCAAAGGTGATGAAAACGAAATTTTGCTGACTTTGTAAACGTAGCTGAAGTCAGCGTCCTTAACAGTTTAGCTCAAAAATACCCCGTTAATAAATTCAAAGTTTCAAAGGAAAACCAATCACTATTTTGGTATTGACGACAAATATATTGGTAATGTAAGTAATATTTATATATGGACGTAACGCCTTCACAATTCAAGCAGTTACAAAACTTTTAAAGGTGCAATATTTCCAAATAGCTTATTTACATACGCCAGGGTATTCGTTAGACATGTTTTATATAATTATACAATATCCTTATGTTTATCTTGTTGTATATTACTGTGTGGTATTTTATAATAACATAACAAATGCCAACTAATAGCACATTTTACTATTAACTAGTACAGTAATGAAATTACGAGGCAAATATTTTTGGTTGGGTAATGATCAAATTCATTTGTAAAAACAACAAGTAGTTACATTAATACATTTTTACAGTGATATCCTTTGTAATGCATTATCATCAGAAACATGGTTGATAGTATACTTAAATATCCAAGTAGACATAAAGGTTGTTCAACAAATTAATAAGATCCTCCAAATATTTTTAAATCATCTGTCATGTTTTCATTTGCCTATTTTTGACAAACATCTTTGTGTTAATATTGCAATATTTGGCCAGAAAACCCCATTGAATGAAAAGTACATCTCGGCTCCAAAGAACCTCGTACGTATCATTTCAAAAACCGTTATGGGTTGAATAACTTCAATAATAACAAAAGGTGTCGGGACTATATTTCACTTTAATTAAAATGGTAAAACATATGTCATTGCCATTACGTCAAACAGTTACAAATAGTTACGCAATTTGTATTTATCTGTTTTGTTGCAAAGCTTCAACAACAAATAAAATTGCTAGTTTAGCAACCCTTAAGCTTTAACATGTGCCTAATATACATAATAAACAACCGTACGTCGCTAGGTTATTGCGACAGCTAATCTATAACCACTGTTTATAAGACAAGATTGAGATTCATTGGCCTTTTGGTAATTATAAGCATTTACAAACTATAGAGTTTAAAGGCATATTTTATTGTTATGGTGCCGTTTTTATTCTGGTTTCATGCCTTTAATAGAGATTGTTAACATGTTTTGTAGATTTATTTGTCTATGGCGTTCTAATTTACCATTCGTTATGATTATTTTATCGACATCAATAGAGGTTTCTAAAACATGTTTGAGCTAAAAGTTGAGAGTTAAGTGCTTTTGAATAAAAACAAATATTGTTATCATTATAATGTGCATCAGCACCACGTAGTATAATTAGACGCGCTTCTGTAATTTAAACTTACATATAGTGTTAATTAGACAACAAAAACAAATAGTAAAATTTGCATAATAAAACCTACACTAAGGCTATCTTAATCATTAGTCAGTTAATCATGGAACAAAAAATACAATAAAGTTTAGATAAACAGAATTGACTTGATAGGAAAACACCCGCTTTCAAGACGATTAAAAACTCGCCGTCCAATTTCAATATCAATGCAGTATAAGTATGCATAATATTTGTGGATTTTGTCAAATTAAAAACACAGCAAGGTTATCACCTGTATTTGTTTGTTGGATGTTTTCAGCATATGTTGGCTCCTGCTTTTGTGAGTTTTGCGTTAGCCGTGTTACATTTGTGTACTTGGATTTTGATTACGCAGCAGTAATTGTTATTTCTGATGACAGTTCGTAGTCCGAAATCGAATACGAATATATAATATTGTTTGTAAAAGTACTGTATTTGTATTAAAATAATTTCATTCAGTTACTATCATTCAGATATTTCTGACATTTTTTTAATAACTAAATATATATATTTATATATCTTTGTTTAAAACTGTAGATAGTAAGGCGTACTTATTAAGATATAGTGTATGTTTATATTGCGCTGGTATTTTGGTTTCCTTTATTATTTTATGCACATTGTCTACACTATCAAAACTACTTAAGACACAAAAACGGTGTATTTTGAACAGTGTCAACCTGAATTACCGCAGTAGTGAAAAACAATTTTAAAAAACAGCACATTACTTTTCGTAAAGATTAATAAAATTTTAACGGTGAATTAAAGACGAAACGTTTTTATTTTGATTACACTACTGCTTACAGTATCCACTTGTTAAAAGTCAACATAAGTGGTCAATACATTAAGTCAGTAAATACATAAATACTGAAGATTTAACCGTACGACTACTTACGCGATAAATATTAGACGAATAAATGTACATCAATTCATTTAAATGACCGTAAGAGAAATTTATACTTTTTTACACATGTTACTGATAAAATCAATTTTACCTGTGTACATTTAAATTTTTAAACATTAGCATATTAGTTTGTAAAGACTTTGATTGTACCTAGGTTAGTAAACATGTTAATGTCTCACTCAATATATTGACAATTGTTGTGTATTTCAAACATATCAACAAGATGTCTGTTTTGTATTTTACAGGGCCTCGTAAGTGATGCAAATAGACTTTCTACGTTTTCTATCACTCCTATATGTGTATGGTAAGTTATTTTTAAAATTATCGTTTTAACTTACAAATGTGGGTAAAGAAACGTGATAGTTAATGTTAGAATGAGGGTACCTGTTTATTAGTTAATAAACGCTTAGATTAAGCGTTATAATTATTCACTCCTTTGCTCAAATTGAAAAACGTTCAGCCGAAACATTTAACAATAGAAACAATAGATGTATTGGGTGCATAGAATGTAGATCTGTGAATAACTCTGGCCTGATGTTGTTGTTTTTACATATAAAATTTTTTGGTTTATCACATAAACATTGAAACAAAATCCCGTCATTTATTTATTTCAAATACACAATTAATCATATTTTAAAGATAGGTCAAATGATTTTAGAGGACTCTGGTTTAATCAAGTTGTTGAGTATGCTGTCTACGTGTGTTTTGGCTCATAATTTATCTTTTGTCTTAGATTTTTATGTTAATGAATGCTTTTTGAGTAATGATACATTTTCATTCATTCCGAAAGGAAACCAAAAATGCATGGCTTAAATCACATGACCAAATTATATTATCACAAAATATTACTTTTTATAATCAATTTCTTTTTCAGTTTTACTTTCAAATTACAACCAATAAATTTTATTTTTTATGAATACTCAATGGCTTAGCAGCATTAATTGTAAATTAAACAAATGTACTGTATATTTTTCAGTGACGTTTGTATTAGCTGTTTCCGAGGACTATGGTGAATGGGGAGAATGGGGAGAATGGTCTAAATGTTCTGTATCATGTGGTTATGGGTCTGTACGTCGGAACAAAAACTGGATATATAGAGATGGACAAGTATCTAACTACACGTACAGTTTAATTGTTGAATGCTGGACACAGGTTCCATGTCCAAGTATGTGAAATTTGTAAAAGAAAATATTTTGGGCTATTAATGTGGCTCTTTTATATCAATGCGTACGTTTTTGTTGTTGGAGGAGGCCAGGGTCCCCCCCCCCCCCGACCTTCGGCAGGAAGGTTGGAAATCCTTATTTATTAAGGTTTAAGTCGCGCACACTGTGTTAACAGGCTCGTGATCTATTCGCAACAACTACCTTCTGCCCAAATGCAACGATAAAGTTTAAGTTTAAAAGGTGTGTAATTTATGGATTTTGACTCCTTTTCTACCAGAAAATTAGAAATATTGACCTATAAAAAAATCCTCAAAATTTTTAATAGAAAATTCTAGTGCTAGATCAGTGTGAAGTAAGAGCTAGTTTTGAGATAAAAAGCATGTCACAAATACACAATAGACGCATGCACCAGCTTCACAAGGAGGCTTTGGCTGAAAGTTTGCAATTCAAAAATTTTACCGCTGAACCAGGGTTACGAAAAAATTGTATCCTCGCCTTAACCCAAGGAATTACAGCTTACGTACATAAATTATAATAAAAACAATGGTACGTAGAACTTCAATAGCAATCATTTGAATGATTCATTGATTGATTGTGTCCTTATATGTAAAAGAAAATCTATTTTGGTATTGTCCTTGACTTTACATGCTAAACTACTTGACAATTTGGATCGTTTTCCTATGAACAAAAAAGTGTTATACATATTTGCTATCAATGACATTTTTGTTTTTACTTATTCGTAGGTTATTGACAAATTACATTCTTTGGCAATGTAAATAGTGGACTGAATTGATTTTGTTTTACAATTGGAGTAATAATAGTATTATCGTTTTTTGCATTTTACCTGTTATTATAATTACAAATACGTAACGTACATCATTATTACTGAACAATATGGGCATCTTGTGTACCCTATTTGTACCAACATTTGACGGTTGTAGTTTCTGTACCAGATTACGTTCTCTACATGAGTTATGAATTATGTTGCCGAACCATTGTGGTCAGGTTAAATATTTCGGAACATCTTTATTGTCATTTTGTTTAATAAAGGATATTCGGGTTTTAACATCAGAATTCATTATCACAGTATTTAGAGATATTTAGCAGGCTTCTTTTAAATAATAAGTTCAAACAAACTAATTCATCTATTTCAAATTTATCTTATGTATCAATTAAGATAAAAAAACATCATTCAAAATAACATTAATGGCAATTACCATCATATATGTTGCACGTGGAAATTAATGTAACGCTCCAACAGTTTTATTTGTATCCTTCATTATAATTAATTAACTATTAGAAATACACTGCAAATAAACAGTTAACATGTAAGAAAATTGACATATATCGACTTTATAGTGGGATTTAATTAAACGGTGATTACAACGAGCACAATTTCCCAAACCACTTGTAAAATTTATACCTGAATACAAATAGAAGTCATGGTGATAAAAATTAAGTTCAACACAAAATAATTCATTCGAAAATAGACAATACACGTTATCATGTTTAAATAAGCATTTAAAGTAAACAGGTTTACTCCGTTTTTAAGTTAAATTCAACAATTAACAGTAGTATTTTTAATCCTTTGTAAAGTGTGAACCACATTAGAAACTAACGTGAAATCGTGGCACGATGCGGACGGTGAATTAAATCCATTGCCCATTTAAACACAGTTTACTATATCGTACATTACATAATAATCATATAAGTCTCTTTTCTGTTATGTTAAGTTTTACTAATTTTTTCTGCAAAACGTCAGTACTTCTGTGAATTAAATGTTTTTTTTCCGGCAAACATCTCAATAATAAAACTGAAATAGCTATCGGCTGGCGAACACTGTATTTACATTTCGCATTCATATCGTAATTACGTCATGATTAGGCAGGCAAAGTTTTACACCGCAGCAAACAAAATGCTACATATTATCTCATTACAGGTATAATTTTGAAACATTCAGTTAATTTGTGTTTTATCTAGAATAAAACAATATTTTGACAAGCATCAACCTTTATAGTTTGGTAGTCCAAAGATCGGAACATTGACAATGAAAGCCTCCATAATATGTTGTCCAAAGTACAGAAATATCGTGCATGGGAATATGGTGTGTACATTTCACAACTTATACGTTATGCTAGATCGGTATTCTGATTTTCTAGGCTGCTCAATGATGTTGACTTCTAAGCTAATAAACAAAGGTTTGCAGCGAGTATACTGATTTTTGCGAACATCACCTAATAAACTTTTAAACCGAGGTTACAAAAAACCACGTCCGCGCCTTTAATAAGTTAGAAAAATATCGTTGCAGATATAATTTTCCCAATCATTGAACTCAGTGTACAGTACATGTGCTACCAATATTGTTGGCTACACCTATTAGTGACTAGTGCTATACGTTACCCATCTATTTTAATCAACTTATCAACTCACACTACAGTAATAGAAGCGAGAGGTCTGGCATGCTATAAACCCTGGATTTACCCACCATTTCTTTTAAAATACCTGTACTAGGTCAGGACCATTGCTGTAGTTACTATATTTTGGGGTGGGTTTTTTTTGGTTGTTGGTTCTGGGGTTTGCCGGTTTCTTGGACTTTGTGGATTGTCTTTTTGACAGTTTCATCGGTGTTCAGTATTTGTTATTACCTTCGTTGTACTAAGTTTGATGTTATCCCTTCAGAACGTCTATGCTCGTCACCATAACGTAATTGAACGTTATGGGAAATTCATATCTCAAATACGATCGGACAATTTCGATGAGTCATAGTAAGTCTTTCTTATTCCTGGATTTGACATTTTCCTAGACATGACAATGAGTAACTCGATTGGTGTCCAATAAGAGGTAGGTAGGCACTGCTTGCTTCTTCGATTAACCTGAGAGCACCGTGGTTTTAATGGGTTCTGGATACCTAGACACTTTATTTTCGTGTTTTTTTTGGTTTTGTGTTGCGTTGTATATGCTCATATATATCCGGAATTGTAATTGTCCCGTGACTTTCTGTTGTAGTTGTGCGGTCGATTTCATTGCTATTTTTCTTGGCCATTTATTTAAAGTGACTCTATTGATAACATTGTTGTTATTTAATTTGTTTTATATCTTTCTTATGTACAAAAATGAATTATACATATGATTACAAGATTATTTGTTTTTAATGATGTACATATAGTCCTTCATAAAGCGACCACCAGATAGAGAAATAGATAAATTCGACCACCAAGGGCATAAAATGAAAATATGTGTATATATACAATTTTTTTTAAAGTACTTGAATATAAACATCTCTGAAACCAAATTATCTTTTTACGAAATTTCATATGACGTTTCTGTTACATTATTGCGACAAAATCCTTTTAATTTCAACTTTTCAGTAAACGGTGGATGGACGATTTGGACTGCGTGGAGTGAGTGCACAAAGATGTGTGATGGTGGCATTAGTGCACGTACGAGGTTATGCGTGGAACCCAGACCTTCAGAAAATGGAAAACCTTGCGAAGGACCAGATCGTGAAGAAAACTTTTGCAATATCCTAAGTTGTCCAGGTAGTTATATTTCTTTTAGGCATTCACACAGCAATGTAATGGCAGCAGCCGTTATCAATCACTGTAAAACAATTTTGCGGCTTAAATAAATTTTTTGATAAAGAATGTTAGAAGAATTATTAAGAACATAATTCGATTATCCTAACATTTTATACAAAGGTAAGACAATGCGCAAAAAATTCAAATCAACTATCGCGCAATACTCAACAAGTGAAACCTACAATCGAAAATCTCACAAACACCGAGATCTTTAACGGCAGACAACAAGGACACTACTGAAAGTAAAGGGTCAACCTAGTTCTACTAACTATACTCATTCAATATAAATATGTTATGTTCGTATGTTGTCAAATATAAATTTATGAACGTACAATAAGCCTTATATTAGCATATAACGTCATTACAAATGACATTTGGGCGTGTAAAAACATCCTAAATTTAATTTAAAAAATTACAATTTATTTTTTCTTTTTTCATTCGTATATTGCAGCTCTGCCATTAAATTTTGATATGTCACTATGCAATGAAACAACTTTTACTTGCAAAAATCAACTTCAGTGTATACCAGAAGTACTTCACTGCGATAAGGTACTCCACTGTCATGACGGAAGTGACGAAATGAAGGAGGAATGTTATCAATACAACAGCTTAAACAGCAGTGGTACGCTTATTTAAGTGCCATTTACAAACAATAATAAAACCTTCATGAACTAAAGGTGATATTTGAAAGTAAAAAAATGATATTCCATTAAAACGAAAACTGTAAACAAAATGTTAAAACAAGTATTACTAAGAGCTAATTCTCTCAGATAATATCCGGACTCTATTACTTGAGAATTTACTTATATAAATCCCATAAAATATGACATGATCATACAAAGCTATCGACAAAATTTCAGTATTGTATCATATATCATTGCTGAGCAAAATGTGACAAACATGTATCCGGCGAACACCCACAAAAGCCGAAACAGCATAACCCTGTACCCGGAGGAGCTGAGATATTTAAAACATACTGTCCTTGTATTAAGTAGCGTAATTGCTAGGAGTATGGAAGATCGAATTCAGTTCGATGTGTCCGATTGGGGTAGCATATCTAGTTGCGGACAGGCGCTCCAGTTTGTTAGTGCTATAAAATCCAAATTTACTGTTTTTTCTAGAAAAAGACCTGGTTTATTCTCTACATAGTGTAACTTTAAAATGCTCTGGTTGGGTAAATGACAAAACATTTATCGAATGCAAAGGATGTATGAGTTTTATTATATATATAAATTTTCAACTCAAAGTTTCATGTAAAACAATTCATAACATCAATTTTGCATGTCTTATTTCAATTTTGCAATACTTATACATCAATAGAATGAGATAAATTATAATTTCATTATTTTCCAGGTATCCAAACGAACAAGTTATTCAATTCAATTATAATTAGTGTAGCTTTATTGACTGTGCGAGTAACGACAAATCATCCAGTATGACCAGGCATTACGAGACTTATAAAACTAAGTAATACCTAGGCTGTGATAAACTTTAAACATTAACAGATTTAAATGGGAATATATGGGACATATATCGACTCGTTGTGCCATAATGGATTGTCCTCCGTTATACAAGGAATGCTAAGTGGTGTAACATGCATATTGTCATCAGTTGATCGTGTACATGATTCCGTCAGAAGAATTAGTAAAATATGCAGAACAATTTCATACGTTTACCTGAACTAAGTATTTAAATAACAGTATTCGTTCTCGTGTAAGATGTTTCAGTAAATGTGATTACAGGTGTATGAATGTGGGGAACTGTACAGCTGCAACATGCTTCATTATTTTAGTGTTACTTTTACCATTCTAAAAACAAGTCATATTGATATCAACGTTTGTTTTAATTTTTCTTTGATCATGCATGCTGAGAAAATCCCATATCAATCTACTATCGTGCTATGGGGATATATTATCTTCATTGTCTCATAACAACGTGACGTAAATGTTACAAACTAGCAAAAACAGATTATTGTTTCTTTTTTTCCTTGATCTCATTACGCGGCTAGATGGATATTTTCGATCTTAGAAATAAAACCAACATTACTCTACATATACTGTTATGTTTTTCAATCCAAAGTTGAGGTTGAGGGAAACATAC
Organism: Limnoperna fortunei; assembly: GCA_944474755.1. Taxonomy (NCBI): domain Eukaryota; kingdom Metazoa; phylum Mollusca; class Bivalvia; order Mytilida; family Modiolidae; genus Limnoperna; species Limnoperna fortunei. Next base: position 93,244,018 of record OX104113.1, on the reverse strand, counting down.
AGTGAATTCGTAGTATACATTATAGTAAATCTCTCATATAAACTGTAATAGGATATTGTAATTTTACAGTATAACCGGAACTTTCTGCCTATACAAAGTTCGAATTATTTCATATTTTGAAACCTTTCATAAGATATTCATTTTTTTAAACACATATTGTACTATGGAAGGTTACACTTAAGTATTTTACACTCCTGAATTTTTGTAAGGAGATTGTTAATAAGTCTCTCATTTAATTATTAAGATTAATTACACTTTTGATAATATATTGTTTAGTCAGAAAAGTGTCAATCTATAAGTATATATTTGTATGAATATTATCTGCTGTTTTGTACTTCTTGTGCTTTGGCAACCGTAAACAGAGATACAATTTCTAAGATTTTTAATTATCTCTAAGCAACGTCGATTGAAGATAACCGCTGTATCTTAATATCAATAAAAGTACAATATCAATGGACAGATGATGTTATATTATTTGTAGCAGTTATTAGTATTATTAATGTTACAAGTTTCATTCAGATATGTATAGAATAGTGTGCACAATCTTCCAATGCCAAACCGAGACCTGAATTCTATTTAAATATTTCCATCCTGTCATTTGTATTTCTAGTCGTAGTATTTTCCATATAAACTATGCTTAAATGTTGGGATCTTCATACTATACTAGGCAACATGTAAGATGTCGATTTTGTGATTTATAAAGCGTTTTTTTACCATAATTTTAAAGACATTCATTTTGATTCAATAATAAGAAAGCGTGTTTTTTATTCCATGATCAAAAAGTATTATATAAATATTCATATCTGAGGTATATTTTTGCATTATATTGAATAAATATCATGGTAAAAATACCTATTCTCAGGTATCACTACTACTGTCAATCAATGTAGTGTTTGCATTTATACATAAAATGGATTGGTATAAATATGCATGCATTCCTTTTTTGTTGATTTTGTATTATCATGTTAATATTATTCACTGAGCGACAAAACTGTGATCATTTAAATAAAATCAAACATACTGTTTTATTGGTACTTCTATTAATACACTGGGTACTAATGCGCTACCCAGGCATCACTCAACAGAGCTGTACATAGTATTCCAGGGGGATAAGGAGTACGACAGTAACCCTAGAGGAAGACCATAGTGAATTTCGTTGTGCGACAATGTAAGTTCAAGAGGCAAAATGCTCAGTCCCCGCTCAATACGCCGTTCTTTCCTAATGTCAGTCCAATATCCCCAATAAAATTATTGTTTATTGACAAGTTATCGTCTTGAATTTTGTTGCAATATTTCTGTCTGGACGTGAAGGAATCAATGATTATGATACATTTTTTACCAAGATATATAAATCAGGTACCCCTCCAAAGTACGTGGTTTGAATCCACATTTGCATCTCATTTTTATATATATATTGTTATATATCTCATATAACACTATTAAGCAGTTAGAAACCTATTTAAGTTTGCTGTTGATCGCTTCTCACAGGACGAAAGTCCAACGAAGGAGTTTGTGAACATAATGCTCCGGACTTAGGTTTACTAATAAGTGAATATTCTGAGGCTAGTTCGTCTGAATGAAGGTAATAACAAAATACTGAACGCCAAGGAAACTATCAAAAATCAAGTTCCAAGAAACCAGCAAACTTGAGAACCTACCACAAATATAGCATCAACAGCAATGATACCGATTTCGTACAGGCATTTGAAAAACAATGGTGGGATAAACCAGGTTTTATGTATGCAAAACCTCTCGCTTCCACAACTGTAATGTGTGAATTGGTGTGTTGACGAAAATGGTTGGATATCATATACTACTAGGCGTCAGAAATAGGTGTATACAATAATCATCGCAGCACAATCATTATGTAATTAATTTAAAAAATGGGAAAATATCCGCATTATTATTTTCAAACGCGATATAATATTTTTTAACAAGGAAATTGTATCTAGAGTAAAAATGATTAGAGGTGCGGTCTAGTTTTTTCTTGTAACCATGGTTTATAAGTCTATCCCGAAGAAATAAGAGATGTTAGAAAAAAGCAGTATACTCACTTCAAGCTTTTGCATATCTGACCGACTGAGTAATATAGACGCCGTATGCAGGAGAAGCTGGAATATTGCTGAATACGTGAGGAAAATTTATAATTTAAAAAAATTAAAATCGTCTCGTTTGTCGTAAATTGTTGTCCTGTAGTTTCTTTAATTTACAGTTCTGAAGCATATATTAATGGAAGCGGCCACTCAGCAAATTGAGGGTTGTTTATTTAAAGGACAATATCAATATATCTGATATTTATTATATCTTATTTATTAAATATATCTAATAAATTGATAATTAATAAATAATTATAACAATAAAAATCATCTTAACATCGATTTTGAATTACTAGTATATATTTTAAGACTTTTTTTATACCAAATTTGGATATACTTTCCCTTCTGTTAGATTTTTAGAAACAAAAATTGTCAAATGGGTTTGTAATATTTATGAACATTCAACATATTTTCTTAGCCGTATATTTTCAAATATTATGACGAATTGAAAAATATAAAGTTATAACAGATGAAATTTTAGATATGGATCTTGAATTTTAAATTTTCCAACAGTCCTTTAGAATTTTTTTAAGAATCGACACATGATTGATACTACTTCCAGAATAAACAGTTAGATAGTGTTTTTTTATTTCCTTCTTTCACTGCAGACAGTATTTTAGCCAACCGTATAGTTTCTTGGTTAACCGTAAAGTTACGAGGGAACAAACGCCCCTACTTTGCTGTCGTGCAAGAAGAATATAATAGGTATAATGATTGCAATAAGCTATGGTTCTATCTAACGGTTTACGGTATGCAATGAACGATTACAGAGGGTACAAAACAATTGTATATTGTTTTATGAACATGTTCTTAATCATCTGTTATTATTTGATACAAAAGTAATTTCTAGAACACTAGTGCAGTAACACTATCTTCCTGTATTATTATATAAGATATATGATGAGCACAAGACGAATAAATAATCTGTATATTGTTCCGAGTATTTGAGAAGGATCATTGCACAACAATTATCCAAGCCTTATCTACTGAATTTGTCTGATTGACGCGCGTTTAAGATAGTTATATAACCATTGTTACAATAACCATACCAATTGGGATTGCTATGTCGATGTTAACTTTGCGATGAACTATCTTTAATTGTTCAAGAATGTATGCATTTTGATGTTACAGGATATATTTAATATTTACCAAATGTTTTGCATTACAATGACCGTACGTACACTGGATTTAACCAGATTAATGCACGTTGTACCTATCTAATAACTTTTGCAGTTTATTAGGATCAATATAAAACTTTATTCTAAATATCAAATAACATTTAAATTTTATTGTTGTATGCGGTATTTTCAATTGTAACAATAGAACACTATGCCACATTCCACTAGATTACAACGAGGTGGCGAGTGCGAGCCAATATAGGGGCAAGGTGTGTTTGACCGTAAGAACTGTCCTTTTAGTCTGTTTACGTTAGCCGCAAGAACCGACATTTTTTTCTGTTTACGTTAACCGTAAGAGCTGCCATTTTTTCTGTTTACGTTAACCGTAAGACAGCCATTTTTTCTGTTTACGTTAACCGTAAGAACTGCCATTTTTTTCCTGTCGAAGGTCATTGGTTTTCACCGGTTACTCTGGCTCCCTTAATGAATGAAATCTTCAGGTAAACAAAGATACTGACACAATAAATATATTTTATACACCTATTGCAAAAACACCCAAAAAAAAATACAAAACAAAAAAACCAATGTAATTCCGTTATACGTATTATATACATTTAAGTGTATATAACTCGATACGCTGATATAATGACTTGGAACTGGCAGGTGTAAATGACGAACACAACCTAAATGACGACGGTATTAAATGGATTAAGAACGTAAAGAGCTATATCATAAAATTGCAGGAAAAAGACATGAATTGACGCTTAACTAAAACCTTATGTATAATATGCCGCATTCGCCAAATATATAAAGCATTCAAGTATTAAACCCCTCACCCAAGTATGGACACTACGGTGTATACAACACCGGCTTCGAGGAACCGTTTCAAATTACCCTTCTTTTTCTTGTATTTTGTCTATGGCCGCCCCTTACTCTTCGACATGGCATTAGCATATTAAACAATCAATCATTGATTTGTACCAAAATAAGAGCTACAGCATTCTCCCGGTCATAAGATAGTATTAATCTATAGACGTCCGTGTACAGGATATGAAAGTGACATTAAATAAAGTTGATGAAAACATAAATTTAGGTGCGGCTAGTCCTGATACTAGTAGTACAAATACCTCCTCTAGAGTATTGATACAGTAAATGTAGATCTTGTAGCGGATACAATAATAACTATAGTGTTGTTTTACACCCATGTGTAACTATTTAAACTGCACATTTAATTATCAGTATTGTAGTTTGCATTAATTGTGTCACGATAAAATTGCTTGCATATGCATTTACAGTCTTTAAAAATATTATTAATATTTTAAACGTGAATTGAAATGCCTCAATTTTTGTAGGTCAATAATCTGTTCCTGATGATCCAACCACGTGATCCCTTTTAATACATTGTTTATTTGTTCGCATCTTTAAAATATAGCTAAAATGTTGCTTTCTGGACGCTAATCAAACATTCAATCAATCAATCAATCAATCAATCAAATGTTTCTCAATCTCTGCCTTACTTAAGAGTATACAATTATTTTATTGTAAAGAATACAAATGGTCGATTGTGGAACGTTGCCACGGCCGGAGTCTCTCATTATTTCTTTTTGATGTGGGTCTTTGGAACATCAAATCGAGAAATATATCAAGATACAAATTAAAATGGTATTCGTTTTTTCTGAAATTACCATTAAACGGTGAACGTAGGTCTTAATGAGCAGAAATCAAATACTTCATTTTTTTAAAATGAACTATCCTGACTCATTTTCCTTTGTCTAAAATTTAATGAATTGTAAGTCTAGAATAGATAACGCCATATTGGATATTTCTAACCGTGCAGAGAAAATAATAACCATGGAAGAAATCTCTAAATTTGTTTGACCTTTACACTGCTACAAATTGCAATTTGAATAGATTTATTTACTTCACAGCATACAGAAAATTGGACTTGCAATCTTTATTTTAATTTGTGTCACGTTTTGGTAATGCAGAAAAAACGCAAAAGTGATATAGCATTAAAGAATGTCAATCATCCATATGCATAAGTATCGTCATCTGCTGAACCCAATTTATTCAGATAAAATACCAATTAAAAGTAGAATTAAAAAATAATTAGAAAGAGTAAGGGAGATAACTCGTTCTGATTATGTCATCTGTGTACGTGTAAACAAAGTGTGTCATCATTTTCTCTTTATTCTTGTTCACCGAACGTGTAAATAGGTGCTGAAAATACTCTGACTGGTAAGTATATTTATTGTATTTGTTGTATTAAATCAAAAAATTACCTTTTTGTAATAAGGAAAAGGGGGCCTGAAATTTGTCGGCGGATAGTTTGGGGTTTTTTGTCATTGTGTCAAACCAGTTTGAAACTGGTGAGAAACGTTTTTGAAATCCATACTACAGATAAACTCATAAGAAAATCTTTACTTTCTTTATGTCCCTGACTGCAAAACTGATTTATAAATGTTGTTCGTAACTATTCGTTTGTTTTACCTGTAAGACCTTATAGCTGAATCACTGCATACAACGTGCGAATCATTAACAGGGTTTTTTGTGTACGATATGTCTTTATTTGTTTCTCTATTCATTCATGCATTTATTTATATACATATAACATTACTTAATTAATATATTTTAACAATATTTGATTCTTTTTAAGTATATTTTAAACTTCGTGAGTTTCTAATTCTTATTCTTGACAAAAACGAATGATGGAAAACCATATAACACATTGTGATTATCAGATTTGTTTTAAAATCATAGATCTTTTGTAGACTATGTGACAAAAATACATAAGTTGCTGTTTGTAAAATTTTCTTTGTGATAAAATTATCCTTAAACTAGTATCCTTTTTAGTTAATGTGCCTGTTCTATATAATTTTTTTTCTTATATTAATGCTTAATTTGCCATTTTTCGGGAAAAAAGAATGTATTTAATATTGTATGTACAACATTTCAAGACTATTAATATAAATAAGAACGTATTAAATGCAATTGCAATTTTTCTTTTGTTCCTTCATAGTCTAGAAAATGCATGTTCTTGATGGGCTCTAAAAGTGTAAAAAATAGTCGTTTGCGTCATACTTAGTAATTAAAAAAATTAATTAAAATGTCAATGGATAATGTGGACTAGGAAATTTTGTATTGGGATGATGATGAGAGCATTTACTAAATGGCACAGGCCTCTTGTTTAAACTGATCTAGATGTTTACTGGAACACATACAACTTATCCCTGACTGAACTGATAGTTGCCTGGAATGTTTCATCTACTTAAAAAATGTTGTCAAAGATACCATGGTTATAAAATTTACCATTCAGTTGTTGATTTTATTCTTTTTGAGGTTTGATAGTATCTCGAGTGTTCCTCGTTTCATTTATTTTAATACATCCTAGATATATGCCTGGGATACAAAAATAGAACATGGTTTCTCTTACCTCGAAATAAACGTTCGTCTACTATTGATCACGTGGTCTGTCAACACTGAGATTGCGGGTTCGATTCTCACTGCAGGCAGGGTGTACTTGACTCAAATCTTAATTGACAAGGATTGCCAGTTTTCCTACCGCAGGTCGGGGGTTCTCTCCGGCTTCCTCCCCCAATAAAAACTGGACGCCATGAAATAGCTGAAAATTGCTGAAAGTGACGTTAAAACACCATTCAAACAAACAAAACAATCCTACATAAATACACAATCTTTGTTCTACCGATAGAAGGTTAATTCCTGGTCTCCTGTGTGTTGATTGTCGCGCTCTCTGTACGTAAAATACGGTATGGTCTGCTTTGTAAACGCTTACTAAATGCGATCGATCGGGCAATTGCGATAAAATTTGTTTGATTAGTTGCGAATGACACTCCTCCGGGGTCCACGGTTGGCGAGTGGTTAAGGTAGTTCGTCTACTATTGATCACGTGGGTTGCGGATTCGAGTCTCTCTGCGGGCACGGTGAACTCGACTCCAATCTTAATTGAAAATGATTGTCCGAAGGTCGTGGGTTTTCTCCGGTTAAGCCCGGTCACAACCTGCCGTACTGGCAAGTGCGTGTTCTCTACTTGCAAAAACATGGGCCAAATTTAGGGATCCATACGTGGCGAGTACCGCCTCTGTACGAATTTGGGAGCATGCAGACACGCCGTAGCATGTTTATTGCATAAGGAACTTTCGCTGCGGGTGAACAACGGATGCACCCCAGTACGGGTGACGCGCGTGCCCTGTGCGTCCACGAGCGCATAACGCACCGTCTCCGCGAGTCTTTAAAAAAAATCCCATTGTCACTTGCTCCACGTGCAGGTAATAAGTGCGTGGTCTGTGTTTCCTCGACACTTCCTCAGCTTAACTGTTCGAAAGAGCACACAGAACTCAGGCGGACCTTAACGATCATGAACTTGTTCCGTACTTACAACGTACGTTGTGAGCACTGACCTCTGCATCCGAGCCGACGGATGAGTGCCAACTTTTGTCTTTAAGATGACACCGAAGAAGGCAACGAGAAAAGAGGCCAAAATGAAGCGAGCGGCCACAGAATACAGTGGTTGTAGGGGCGGCATTTCAAGGCAGCGACAGCTGTGCATGATTTCTTTGGAGCATCGATAGGTCGACTTTAAATATATCACGCAACAGTGGCCAAAATAAACTCACGTTCACCGCACTTGTACGCACTTACAATGGATGAGCGAGTAAGTACTGCCTCCGTACATTAACATGGCAATCGCACGGAGATCATACGTTGTAAGCACGTTGCCAGCCCGTACAGCTCACTTACCACCTACGCAACGTACAATACACGCAACCGCTTACCCTAGCGTGGCGTGCGATCCACGTACTCATACCTTGCGCAAAAGTGAGTGTGACGTGCTTCTCTCTGCTTTTGCCACGTCCTACCCAATGTCCAGAAAAAAACGCCGCGAACGTGACCTCAAAAAAGCACATACGGACACAAAGAAGCACGGCGGGTTGGGACCGGGACTTTACTCCGGCTTCCTTTCCCAATAAAAACTGAAAGTCATGATATAGCTGAAAAATTGCTTAAAGTGGCGTTAAACATCATTCAAACATAAAAAAAAACAAACAAATTCTCCCATTTGAGAATATCTCGGCGCACTCGAACTTATTGATTGATGATTGTGCACTCAGTTTTTGCTTGCATTTTTTATTGCATATTGTACATTAGTATTACGAAAATCCAACACAAAGCTTTTTCCTCTATAATCGTGTCAAAATGTTCTAACTTATGAATAAGGAATTGTTGAATGAAATTTTTAATTTCCTAGCCCAGGTAAATACTGAAGAAAAAGGACTGCAAATCACGTAAATGCTAGTATTTTCGACTATGGCCAAAACAATTACTACTCCTCTACCTATAAACTCCGCCCACTAATCGGTTCAGATTATGAAAATACCCAGAAAATTCAGTCTTGCACTCTGCACACCTATTTTGACCATAGAAAAGCGAAATTTGAATTTGAAATTGAAAGGAGAAAATTAAATTGTGTTATCAATTGGAAATTAAAGACAATACACATGGGATGATCTTGAAAAAAGCATGGAAACCATTATCTATGCTTATAGTTTAGTTAACCTACATTAGTGTACTAAGTAAGAATGAAACACTATTAAAACATGTGAAAACAATTGATCGATTTGTTTGTTTTGTTTAATCATATCTCACAAAGTCTGGATATGTAGCCTCTATTTCAGAGATTGCAAGCCTGCTTCTAGCTTACAATTCGTTTTTAATTTAGGTAAAAATATGTTCTATAGATACCCCTCATACTTTGGAATTTTTCACATTTTTGGATCAACGTAAGGAGCATAACCTCGACCAAACCCGGTAAACAGTTTTGTCAACCCCAAAACATTATTACTTTTAGTATAAGTGTTTTCACTGGATGTAACACACAAACCAATCAATTATTCATTTAATCCTGACTCTATTTTATTCTGTGTAGTTTAGAACCCTCATTTTTAGGTGTGTTGTTCCACTTCACACAGGGGTTTGTAGATAAAAAAAACCAAATGTCTCTGGGTCTAAATTACATGTTATGAAATGTATAAATATGCCATATATCTCCGTGACCGACCCCTGTTTTCACTTGTTTGAACACATTTGAAGACGATTCCACTACAAGCAATACCGATTGAAATGACTGTTTAAATACCAAAATTTCATCTTGCAAGATTAAAAAAAATTGAACTCCTTTAAAAGCTTAATTTATGCAGGAGCTTACAGACAAAAAAAGTACACGTGTGACCACTATTGGCCCAATCAGACAACAAAGTTTTACATGATGTAGGGTACACAATACTCTTAATTACTGCTACACCGTTATACATTCATGCTAAACCCCGAAAATAAAAACACACAATTTTTGACTGAGGTGCGTAGCAACCTGTTTAGAAAAATGCATCTTCGTACATAACGTCTTAAAAGAAGAGAAAGGGAATTTGTGTCTTCCCAGAGAGTCAATAAAAATAAATTGTTCAGAAGTCAAATTGTTAATCGGTCAACCAGTTTTCACTACCGAGAACTTAAGTGCTACGAAACCAAGAGATTGTTGATTACAATATTTTGTGTACACTTCGTTTTGGTCTAGCTATTCCCTTGTCTGTTATGTCATCTGTATACTGTGATTTCGCGATTTTGATTAAGACTAACATGTGAATGTACTCGTGGAGAAAACGTTTACAAAGGGGGACAATCGATTTTCCCTTTTTATGCATAAATTGTGCAAATGTAATTTTGATAAAATTTAACATTACATTTAAGCGAGTTGTCTTTTTAAATCGACAAACGCCGATGAATATAAACAGCTAGAACACGCGTGTCCTTAGAATTCCTACCTATCAATAATTCTGACGTTTGCTGCCTTATATGTATTTAGTTGCATAAACAGTTATCTGATTCATTATGTTCTGCATGTTTTTATGGAGTGCATTAAAAAAAAATCCGTTAACTCATTTGAGTGGCTTTGCTGTATTTTAGTTCAACACAAGTTTTATAGCATTTTAAAAGCATCGTGGTGTATTTTTCTAGTTATTCTGAAACCCTTTTTTTATTTGATAGTCACTTGCTTTGTGATTCTGGTTAAAGAATAATCTCGAGTATCGTATGAGGTTTTAAGTTTTTTCTTGCAGTGAATACCAAGAAGACAATACTTAATTGAAGAATTCTCTTCTTTGTTAAATTTTATACAACGAGACTGTCGTTACCACGAACAAAAATCAATGCAGATTTCATAGCAACTAAATTAATACACAGACGAAGTCCAGTTTAACACCAGGTAAGGTATTCTATGTTTCCGAGGCTTTAAAAGCTTTAATGCACAATTATTTAATATTGTATTCTTCTACACTGTATGTATTGTACGTACATCCAAATTATTTATAATAACTTATATAATAAATTAAATATTCCGTATTTCAGTTGTACTTTTAATAACACAAGTAGTAGACAGGTGAGAATGTGTTTACTTTTCAATGGTAATGCCTGAACATTGCATATAAGGATTATCGCAAATATGTGAAGTTTTTTTAATGCAAACGTATATGGCGTCTAAATCATGATAGGACAATTTTGCAAAAAAATATGTATTTGCACAAGAGCTCTTGCACGGTCTGTTACCATAGTGGAAGGGTTCCGATTGCATAATACACAGAGCTGCGTAGAGATTCCCCGGTTGGTGGAATACGAGGACCTTACGTTGGGCGGAGATGGGTTTGTCATGTTATAAGACGGAATGCCTGACGGCGGATTTTAGTTAGTAACGTGTTTGAAGAATGCAATGGTCTTTGCACGGTAATTACAGACCAATATTTAGATGTAAAAAAATACCCTCATTGTAGTCGCTACAGGGAAAAATCAATTCACAATACAGCAATCCATTAACATAGTATCTTTTGCACACTTTGTGTCATGGCTCTGCTTTTCACCAAGAAAAAAACTTACACAAACAACAATTCCTAATCTATCAGAGACTTTTTTATTATTGTACTATAATATTGAATTATGGTTAAAAAAGATTCATTTAGAAAAATTATAAAAGAAAATTTCTGCCTACATGTTCGTCTACCCACATGTTATTCTATTTTTCATATGCATTTAAAGACAAATTGAATATGAAAATATATTTCTGCGGAAGTGTTCAAGGAGGAAGACAGGATGCTGAACTGTATGCCACAATTATTGATGAACTCAAGTCAAACTATGGACAGGTTTTAACAGAGTATGTTGGATCGCTTACCGCACCACAGGGTAATTTGCTGGAAAAAATGAAAATCGTGACGCATGATTACATCAGCTTACATAGCACTGTCTAAGTTTCAAAGAAAGAATGTGTTTTATATAACATAACATTCTCCGTCATTTCTATGCAATCAAAATGAGTTAATGCCCTCTTGCTCGTTTTCGAATTAGAGTCTTGGTACCTACCTACTTTCTATACTTATGTAGTGGAACGCAAAATGTCTTTTCCATTGTTATGAAATTTACTAAAGTGATTGTTGTTTGCTGACTTGTTAACTTGTTCTCGTCTGAAATACTGATCGCTGGGCATTAAGGAACCATTCATTCAATCAATCAATCTTTCTTACACTACAAAAATGGTCCCATATCTAGAAGGAGTCTTTTTATTTATTTTATAAAATTTTATAAAATACTTGAAATCCGTCAACATTTCTAGTCGTTTACTAATGTAAGATTGATTTTTCATTTTTTGAAAATCAAATCACAGGTCGATTTCTAAAAAACCATAAAGAGCATTCCCTATTCTCTTAATTGTATTTAAGTAGTAATTACTATACACAAAAGGATCGTTTATAGTGAAGAAAATGGTCTATAATTAGTAATTTAGAATACAATTATTCGGTGAATGAGTAGATGCCGTAAAACCATTACTTCACAGTGGGTCACCGCTATTTCAAAGCAATTCCAGTGATTGAGAAACAAAGGATCAAAAAATAAAGAAGAATCGCAGTCATACAAAATCACAATTACCTAAAAACATGTTACTATTATGAGCTTTGTTTTTCATATACATACGCATTTGCAATTTTGACATGTATGTCATAAACAAAGGCTAATTCTAGAACCATCCATTGGCGGTTTACCGTTTGGTGAACATTGTCATAACTAGTTGTACTATGGGAAACATACAAGCAGCTTTAAGAAAGTAACCCTCTTTATAAAATTGTAATTTTAGTTCCATCCAGACCCATCCTATAGTAGAATATAGGTCTTTGCAATACATTTTATAGAGAACTAATGACAAAACTCATAATGTTATATGTCTTAATAATACTGAGTTCAAATGATAAGTTGACATCAAGGGTGGTTGGACATCTGTAAGCCTCACTTGTTAAGTTTGCAGATCGTTTTAAAATATAAAAACATTTCATACAACGTAAATACAACAAGGCATTATTTGAATGATTCCAGTTGGCATCTTCATTGCCCATTTTGTGTCACCGCTCTTTGAAATATGCAAACAGTTAATAGCTTTTAATTTTATTTGTGTTGCAGATGAAATGAACCTCGGTCATAAGGCCACGCACCAGTTGTGCTTGAACAAGTTGACGGAATGTGACGGTATTTGTTATTTATTATATATTCTTAATTTAAATGCATTCTCACATCATATACAAATAATTTAAGTTGCTTTAACTGCATTGATAGTGTTGATAATTCCAAGACAGGTTATTAATATTTGGTTTAACGCCAAAATAAAATTAAGTTTAGTGTGGCATTTACAACCAAATGGATAGAGGAGTACAGGTCTGATAACGGAGGTGGTTAGAGAGACGAAACAAGGAGGTTCTAAGGCTACAACTAGGTGATCGTTAGCAGAGCAAGCAGAGATACAAATTGGTTAACGATAACGTCTAAAAATTTGAACATATACATGTATTTTTGGATAAGCACCAATGACTGAGGAAGTCCTTCATATGTTTCCACTGATGTGGAATTAGAATTACAATATATTGTGAGAAAATATCGATGTGTTTGTAGATTTGGTGTTACGCAGTATTAAAAAATAGACATACAATTTGTTACCTGATATACAATTGTGTTAGAAAATATCACTTTTAAAATATTTCGTTGTAAAAATTCAAGTATACTTTCATTTCTTACACCATCATTACATTTAAGTCTTAGTAGCGGAAGTGACACAACCCTCGTTAGGTGTAGGCTATGAAATAGGAAGAGCAGTTGCCATGAACAAGAAAATTTTGTGTCTTTTTAGACCAACCTCAGGAAAAAGTAAGTGTTTTAGAATTACATTGGAAATTTAAAAAGATTAAAATGTGTAATATTTCTTTTAAAAGTAGTTTATTTATGATAAATATTTTAACTGACTGATTTGACAAAATTAAAAACTTTGCTCTATTGAAACCAAAGGGCATATAGGAACCAAACTAGATATTTTTACTTCGAAATTACAAAGTAACTATATCAGGTTATTTATGAAATGTTAATGTATATCATTTCAAAAGTAAAATGTGTCATTTACACCTATAGATTTTATAGATAAATGATATAATCTGGGCCAACACTTTGCTACTTTTAGCTCTATAATAGATACATTCTAATTATCGAGAGTTAGTACACAAAACCACAACTAGAACTAACATATGCACACAAAATACTGGTAAACTAAATACCTTATATACGCAGATTACATGTTATTTGTGATTTGTGGAGCTTTTACAAAAACTCAAAACTCAGGCCTAAATTACCTATTGGAAAACCATCCAGGTTATTAAGAGCTCTGACTTGTAATGGTGACCAACAAATGAACCGTTAAGCCATGTAGGAATTCGAAGTTACAACTGATAGACAAATTACATGAATACGACTAATGCAACAGAAATATCGCTAATGAATTGTCCTGTCGAAATCAATCAGTTTGCCTGTTGACAGTTCATTATTTCTAATTCCCACTAGGAAAATATTGTACAGTAAAACATGATACAGTTAATTGAAATGCGAAATACAAGTAAAAGTTGTGAACATTTTTTTATTCTTTAGAGTTGTCCTGTATGATTGACGGGTTAGACGATGAACAGAATGTTGTTGTCATCTACTATGAAGAAAAAGACTTAAAAGACATTTTAAAATCTTACTTTCAAAAAATTTAATGTAATCATTGCTTGCCTTTTAAAAAATTTGAAAATAAAAATTTACAGGTTGTAAAAACGTTATGCTAAAAATGAAGGTAACAATGCTAAAAATGAAGGTAACAGGACAAAACGCAATAATTAACAATGCAAGAATGAAGCAAAGTTCAAGACAATCAATCCTCTGAAAGTCTTTATTAGTCATTATGTTTGCGTCACCTTTGGCAATTTTGGCTATATTTTGTTTGGTTTTGTCTGTTATTCATTCTATATATATTTGCCACTGTCATTATGTTCAAAGAAAGACGTAATAAGTAAGAAGTGCTTGTGCCTCACAATTAAATAAACTAAACTAAATCCTGCTATGGGTGAGATTTGATCGAACATCTCCAGTAGTAACACTCCTGTAATGAATATAGTCTCTATAATATGTATTTTATATTACTTTTTTTTATTAATTTCACTGAGAGTTTATGCTGTTACATGAGCAATTGCTCTATCTAGAACATGCTGAGTAGACGACCATCAAAGTTACCATACTTTAATGATTGCTTTGCACTAACTAGCATGAAAGATGTTTGTATAACATAAGCCTTCTGAAGTAACTGGCCACAGACAGTCAAATCAATCAGATATATATTCACTTTCGTTCAAAACTACAGCAAAATGGTTTCGGTGATTATTATCTCCCATTTGACGCCCTGATGGAGAGCTCATTGCTAGTTTCTAACCCTGATTTGTATGGTGTTTACAATTTTGTTATTCCCTTGTGTTTTGTTTTATTTTCATATTTTTTCCTTTCATTTGTGTGTAAGTGCTGTCATTTACATGTAAACAATATTTTTAAGGTACATGACCGCCATTAGGTTGTTATAACTTATGTCCAATCACTTTGCTTGAATTTGAGCAAATAAATATGTTTAAACTAAAAAAAGATAGTTCCCTACATTGTCGCTTTTAAATCGAAGAATCGTAAAGCACTATACAAAGTCGCTACATAAATAATACAAATATTAGTAGCACAAAATTAAAATTAACCGATTATACACAAAAATACTTTTTCTCCTGTAATGAGCACATAAGCATGATAAGTGTTTGAACTAATTTTGAGATTTGGTCAATGATTTAAACGTGACAATGCCACAAGGTACCACAAGATACCAACCATTGGTAGCATCACAGATTGCCGATTCCCAAATTGCCGAATCCCAGATTGCCGAGTCTAGTTAGCCGATTCCTAGATTGCCGATAATGAAAAAAGTTAAAATATATGTTATTAATGATTTTAGACAAAAATAATGTTTTGTCGATGGAATTAGTTTCATGAAGATCTTTGTATTGTTTCGTTTAGACGTAATTATTCAAATAATAAAAAAAATCAAAATAGATAGACCTTTAAATTTTTTCATTAATTTGCCATCAAGCACTAGATTTATAACAAAGCAACTAATATATCATCATCTAAAGTTGGTGCGTTGTCAGCGTCAAATAAGTGTTGTACACCTCTCTTTTTGGAATCGTCGGATTATCGGCAGCTCTTTGACAAAGCATTTTACTCCAGCATGTCCAGTTACTCGTTGAACTCGGAACATCAGCATGTGTTGGGAAAAGGTTGTTTTCAGTTACACAAAATTAATATTTGTTTTAACTATCGGTAACCAATTTTAATTGTTATATTGCCGAAAAATTAAAACTTTTTTCGAATAAGTTGTAAGTAGTTTCTTAAATAACAAATATTTTAGCATAAATTTGTTTTATTCGGCAATTTGTGAATCGGCAAAATGAACTCGGCAATTTGGGATCCGGCAATCTGACATGGAATCCAACCATTTCTCAACTTGAAAGTATATATAGAGAAGACTGGGATTCAAAATAATTTTTTAGTCTCCAAAATTGACAAATATTAAAACTAATGCTTCGCTAGCCTTCTTAGTCTCATAAAACATGACTTATGTGTTGATTTCAAGGTGAACACCAGTTTTGTCTGAACTTAAAACCCGGACAATAAAAAAACAGCTGAGGCGAATAATCAACTAAACAATCTTCTGACCATTTGCAATTATAATTTAGAAAAATTATAATTGTTATTTTGCAAACTTTACCGGGAGCTACATAGTGTATTGCATACAAGGACAATTTAGTTTTGGGTATCGTCTTATATGCTATACATGTAAAACCATGGGGTACGTACAAATAATTATAATTGTACCCTGTTTATGACGGTGGCTCAAATGTTATGAATAATAAGGAAAAGATATGAACAATTGAACAGAAAGTTAACACATTGAAATACTCATTATTCCTTCAGTGCAAAAGATGCCTTGGGAGTTGATTAATTGATCGGGTGTTAGCTTTACATCCAGCGAGCAGTATTGCAGCTATATTCAGGACAAGAACAAGTTAACACAAAATAAATCTACGAAAAGGAGAAGGGAAACATGGGGAACATTTTGACTGCCACTGGAAAAGTATGGATTATTGGGTAGGGGCGGAAAATTTTGGCTTTTGTGGCGGCTACAATTAGCCAACTCTTTCGAAATCTACAAAAAGGGTCTTTATCGTGCAAGGAGCGTAGCACTATCCAAACCACGCGGTCCGTATTATGACCTGACAACCCCTAACGAGAGGGTCTCCTCTATCCACCATCTGGGGACCGAGCACTGGAAACCCTCCCAGTATTGTTCCAGCCTTGAGAGTTAATTAATAAATGTCATTTTCATTGTTGCACAAGTACAAAAGAACGGCATATTATGTACGTTAGATGATGTATATCAGTAATTCAGTGCTTTCGACACCCTGACTTCTTGTCATCAATGTTAAAAGTGAAGGACAGACCTAGTCAAAAAATCAACATTAAAAAAAGCCAAATGTTTATCAAACAGTTAAGACATACATGTGGTCTATGACAGTCTTGCAATTAGCATATGTTTGCTATGGAACGCCAAATTAACATATATTCAATTAATTGTACCTATCTTCAAATATTGAAGATATCTTCAATTGAATTATACCTATCTTCAATTCAATTATAGATATCTTCAATTCAATTGTACCTATCTTCAATTCAATTGTACCTATCTTCAATTCAATTGTACCTAGGTACAATTCAGCACAATTGAAGATATCTTCAATTCAATTGTACCTATCTTCAATTCAATTATAGATATCTTCAATTGAATTGAACCTATCTTCAATCGAATTGAACCTATCTTCAATTGAATTAAACCTATCTTCAATTCAATTGTGCCTAGGTATCTTCAATTGCACTTAATCAAATTTGTATTATAATATAATTCAATTGAAGATAGGTGTAATTCAATTGAAGATAGGTGTAATTGAATTGAAGATATCTTCAAATGAATTGAAGATATCTTCAAATGAATTGGAGATATCTCCAAATGAATTATGGAGATGTTGGAATTAGACCTATCTTCAAGTGAATTAAAGATATCTTCAATTCAATTGAAGATAGGTGTAATTGAATTGAAGATATCTTCAATTCAAATGAATCAATTAAATTGCACCTAGGTATAATTCATTTGAAGATAGGTTCAATTGATATGAAGATATCTTTAATTATTTGAAGATAGGTACAATTGAATTGAAGATAGGTACAATTAATTGAATATATGTTAATTTGGCGTTCCATAGTTTGCTGGTAATTTATGTCTAGACAACTTTATGAATTAATTAGTTTGACGAATCATACACATAAATGATATACATAAATTTGTTTGTTTGTTTGTTGAATGTTGTTTAACGCCACTTTCAGTGGCCAGATGAAAAGGTTAATATTGTTGCTATTTTCATTTTTATACGCCGGTCGAAGTCAAGTCGTATTATGGGAACACCCATGGCGGGTGTGCGGACGGGTTGCGTTCGCAGCGATGTCCGCTCTCTAACTCAAACAGTTGTTGTTCGATCTTCATGAAACTTGGGAAAATGTTTTATAGTCCTTTATTTATTTTATAAAATGGCAAATTTTCGACAGGCGTATTTTGTAGCACTTTGGCACTTGTTTAATTTGGTCACATTCATGTAAATTTATATGCCACAATTTTGTTTTTTGGAGTACCCAGTGAAAACAGCCAACCTTCAGTAGGACAATAAGAAATCCTTGAGTTAGGCACACCCTGCCTGCAGTAGGGCTGGATCCTGCATCGTCATTGTTGACAGCATATAAATGTAGTAAATATTTATTCACTATACCTTGACCACTGGACCAAACGAGGACCCCATAATGCTATATAAACCAGAGGTTCCACTGGCCTGTAACAACTCGACATAATCAATTGTATCATATGATCAATTTGATGAGCGAAGGCAAATGGTTCAAATGGTTTCCCAGGATAAATAAAATGTTAAAAGTTAACGAAAGACAAACTTCGCTGCAAAAGCTATCCTTTAGCAGTTGAGTTAAAATCTTGAAATAAGGGGTAATTAATGACAAACATGGTATTTTTATAATAAGTTTTTATGTTACTTTAAAATGTCATATAATATTTATTAACAAATTAAAATTACAAAAACAAAAATACATATGCAACTATGTTTTCAAGTCTTGATCATTAGATTTCTAATGCATACATATACATGTACATATATAACATGCAATAACATGTAAAATCGCTCTATATGTGTTACCTTAAAAATACATTACATTATCCATACTGGATACTTCAGAGACAAACATGTTATTATAATTAAAGGACACATCTTATCCCACAATAAAGAACCATGACCAGTTTTCGTAAATTACTGAAATTTTAATTTTATTTCTAGTTAAGCAGACTAGAACATTCTGGTAGACTCTAGCATTACCCATTATGCTTGGTAGGAAATTATGTCAATGGCACATGATGCAATGAACTGATACAATTTGAAGGAATATTCAGTATAAATTTGTTTTGAATATGTTCATAAGAATGCACTAGAACAGTATTTCTCAAAATTGCAGATCCTTTACAAAGATCATGTTCTGTAACAAAAGGAATGTATAAAACATGCAGCTAATCCTGCATGTAGAAATTTCTAAAAATCATACAACCTGCACAACTGATATAAACTACAAAAATGTTTAATTTAATATCAGAAAAAGTCTGAAAAAAATCACATGTCTCAACAACATAAAAAAAATTAAATTAAATTCTGTATATAAGTACTACCTATAGCATAAGGAGAATAATTTTATGTACAACTCATAGTTTATGTTAGTGTAGCCATGATTATTATGTGAGAAATATTTTAATGACATTTTGTCACAACATTTTACAATACTATAGACAATATTGATCAGGTGTGCTACTGAAAACACCAATGATCTAAAAAATGTATATCAACCATACCAGGTAGTTGTCAAATTTTGAATAAACAACTACGCCATAAATACATGATAGACCAGTATGAAGCAGAGGACAAGAGCAATACACTTCATGGATACATAATTCAATCAGCACTGAAGAGACATAACTATATCTTTCAATATCAACAACGCTCCAAATTTTCAAGAAAAGTTATGAAAGCTGTCTTGAGTTTGAGTCTAAAAACTATAAACTCCCCCCCCCCCTTTTTTTAACCAACAGGCAACATAACTCTATATAAACAGTAAATCAGACATTTATATATATATATATATATATATATCATGATATATTATTATCATGATTATCATAATTATCAGTTATCAACTGTGTGCAGTTTAAAGAAAATCTGTGAAGGAATTCTCTAGATACAGTGAGATATGAAGCCAACAGATATTGCACTTTATTCCTACATGAAATCAATGGGGAAAAAATATTACTATATAATAATAAGACTTACTTTGCCTATCTAAAAACTGTCAATATCAAACAAGATTTTAACATTAGTGTAAGGAGTTGTTCAGTTTAAAAAAGATTCATTCAGCATGAAGAAAAATACCAAACACAGTTTGTCACTTTTAAAAATGTCACTACATTTTTTTATTTAAAAAATCAACAGACATGTTAGCATTAAGAACAATATTTACATGTATTATGTATAAAGCTGCCAAATAAGGTAAACAATTATATTTACATGTATTAAATGTTACCAGTAAGTTACCAATTATCAATGAATTTGAAAAAAAAACGATATTTTGTTCAGAGAACTATTGAAACTAAAACTCCAGATCAAATGTCATTTAAAATGAAAATGTAGCAAATGGATTTCATTTAACCAACAACATAAAAAGTAACTGACACATTACAGTTAGGTGACATTAAAGTTAAACACATGAAAGTGTTTTGTTCTTGTAAAACGTTATTGGAAAAACATAATTATTTTTAATATTAATAGTTTGATGATGTTAGAATATTGACATCTTGAATAGATAACTAATCAAGCAGTATAGGAAACATTACATAATGTTAAAAAATTAAATGTCTAAGAGTAAACAGGCATGATTATGACAATAGTTGTATTTCTTTATTAGAAGATTATCTGATATTCCGTCCTTCTAAAGGAAACCAACATTATGTCTTGCATAAACATAAATTATATCCTCTATACAAACAGTCTTACAGACATATTTCTGCTAAAGAGAAAACCAAGAATCACTTTGATCAATCGTGTAATCGTTTTCCTTTGGCTATATCATTCTTGTCTTGTACATTACGTAAATTCTGCAGTGCTTGTATAAGCTGGTCTTTAATCTTCATTCTCCCTTCCGAAGTAGACCCATGTACACACTCGTGTAACAAATGTTCCAAGTCCCAGTCGTCCTTGGCATAATTAGGCATATGGTGTAGCAGGCCTCCAAATAGACCTAGAGTAGGTTCATTTGCATATTCAGACAAAATATTTCTACAAGCTGCATAATAGTTATGATCTGAGTTGACATGGCTACATAGTTCTTCAGGGTCAAAGGACAAACAGTTCTTGCCATTGCAGTGATCAAATTGACTTTGATGTAGTTCATCCCATCCTTTCTTTGGTTTGGCTATAAACAGAAATTCATTGGGTAATTTTTATCTGAATCTCTTTAACTTGTTGTGTGCAAAAAAAATCAATTAAGGATTGTTTGTAACTAAATATTTTGTTTTATAATACCTATTTAAGCCTTATTTAATCCGAGAATATCTGACATTTTTTTTTAATAAAATTATTTTGTTTTATAATATGTACTTACGCCTTATTTAATTTCCTGAATATCTAACAAGATTTTTTGTAATAAAATATTTTGTTTTATAATAACCTCAGGAGTTTTGTGGAACTCCAATAAGGGGATTTATAGATCAAGCACAAGTGAAAGTGCAATTAAAAAAATCAGTGTTATCTATCTTGTACATAGACAGTTTGTACCAGTAAGAGAAAATACCATTAAAGTCTGAAATGGTTTGTAAGAGAAAATATAAATTTATTCCCAGATAGTGTGTACATGTAAATGAAAATACAATTTAAATTTTAACAGAGGTCACTGGAGAGTTTTGGAACATTTAAGTAATTTTATTGCTTCACCCTTGAGCAAAAAAGAAATTCCATGCCTATACTCATGAGGGTTATAGTTGTACATGTACAACAATTTCTGAGACAAAAATCTAGGATAAAATGTAGAAAAGAAAACATGTGGACTGATGATCAACAATACAATTACCACCAAAAGATGATTTAGGTAAATGTTTGAAAAACATCCCAAGTCAACACTATGCCACTGACAAATCTAACCACACATCAAGCGCTACACCATGTCAAGGCTAAATAAGCATCAAGTACCAATGCAAATTACTATCTTTTATCTTTATAGATATTTTTTTTCAAATTAGATGCATTTTCTTATCCCAACCTCATGAAGGGTGCCAGCTAATGAGAGGATATGACGAGAAAATGCATGGAGTTTCAAAAGATGTTAATAATCTGTTTATCGCTGTTTGTAACATTGAGACATCACTTTGTTTGCTTAACGACAACTTGACAGCGAGGTGAGATGGGACAATCTCACACTGGAAGAGTGAGATGGGATAATACTGCATATAAAGATCAAAGGAAAATACAGCAAAATAGAGATTATTTTTTTCAATTATTCACTAGTTTTGTTTATAAAGATCTGAAAGGGTTCCTAACTTTAAGGTGCAATGCATATTTCAGTGTTTAGTCATTTCAAAATTTTCTATTATCAAAATGGCTACTTATACACTGACACAATATCTTATAAAGACATATGCATTCATTACACCAGTGTTACTAAGCACTTATTTTAGAACTAACAAACATTAATGAACAAAATGTTCAAATGTTACTTATAGTCCAGAACTTAAAGCATGTTGTATTTTATAAAGGCAAGCATGAAATCCAGTGCTAACAGCAAACATGCTATTAAATATTTAACGAAAGATTTAATTGCTTCAGACAAGGGGCTCTATACCATTATTTAGAGTATTTGGAAAAAATACAAATTTTGCAATGTATTAAATATGCAGTTTGAATGTATAAATGTTTCATCAGATGTAATCACACACATGTTTTTCTGAATATCTTACATGTTACAGCTGTCATACATCAATATAAAAAAGTTCACTTTTACTATTTAATGTTCATTCACTATACAGATACTAAATAAAACAATTCTCTTATTTCATTTTAGTTTCATTAGAGTAAATAAATGATGCTTTTAATCCAGGTCTGTTGTATCAAGCAAAAAACAATTATTAAATGTTTCCAGCATTTCTAATATTTTAATTGAACCAGCCCAAAATTGGCCCAATTTTCATAAAGTGCTACATGGTGTTAAAACCTTTTTTGCTAAATTTACTTAATGAGTCTGATCATTTAACCTTGAACACAAAACTCTACCCATTTTAGCATGATACATATCATCTTTAAAGCATTTAAGGATTGATCCTAAAATTTGTTAGGTAGGTTCATTCAAAATATACTAAATGTTTTATATACTGTACAACCTGCAAAGCATGTTACACATAAGTGTACAAATCATCATCAAGTTTAATATGGAGTAGGCATTGCCAAAATGCGAGCACAGACAAATATGTTTTTCTAACTTTTACACATAACTCCTTGTTTTACTTTGTTCCTTAATTTTGTGAGGACCTTATACTAAATGTTGATGTATTTTGGTTATTGTTTTTGCATGACAAATGAAAACTACTTACCGCGTATGGTCCAACTTACGCTCATTTTGTAGAATAATAACTGTGTAAATTGAATTCATCACTTTATTTTCCACAGTTATTTAGCGTTTTGAAATGTGGCATATTTTCAATGTGATAGAGCAATTTTCTATACTAAAGTTTGACCTAAATTACAACGGAAGTGTATGTTTGGAAGAGTCCATTGTCGTCTGTTCGAAATCCTTCGGGTAATATCGTCTGCAGTTAAGGTTGTAAAATCCTTGCGGTTTGTCTGAATACCACTGAACGTTACGAAAGCAGACGATCTTTTTTGAAAACAACGCGAGGTCCCTGTAGAATTCAAATGGCTGACTTCATATTAAAATTCCCGTAGCAAATGCCAAGGACGATTTGGAACATGTCAACAACAAAGGCATAATATAAAATATGGACGTGTTATTGTGTAGAAATGTTTTAAATTAAATAACACTACAAAGGTACAATATGGAATAATAAAAAAAAAATGTAAACAAAACACCTAGCGCAGCGGGGTGTAACATTTATTATTGTACACTATTTCACTACACGTAGTTAAAGCGTCAACAATAAGTAACTAAGTCAAATAGATGCCAACAATTTATTAATCTATTTATTAAGTCATATTTTGTAATGAACATTAAGCATAGTTCAATTTATACAGATTTCACTCTTCCATTTTCGGAAATACTTTCCGATCCCATCCCATTTCAGAATACAGAATATTTCATTAACTTTTGTTAAGAGTTATCCCGCTTTGGTCAGTGTTACTATCCTTCCCATAACCCCTAATTGGAACCCCTTTTTAAACAACCAATGAAAATTAAGGGCCTTGACCTAAAATAGTCAGGTTGACACAGTTTGCATTGGCGGAAAATATTCAAAATGTGTTCTATTCCGATATTTTAGAAATTTTTAAGTTAACAGCTGCATAATTCGATAAATAATTATGCGATTAGAATGTGTTCTACGGGGAAATAACATATTGGTAAGGATTGTAGTTTTGTCAGTGAAGAAGTTTATAATGTGATTAAAAAAAACATGTGATAACATTTTGTGAAGATTCTTTTGTTTTCGTGGATCAGTTCCAGTTACAGTTCGATGTTTCATGGTTTTATGTTGCCGGAAATATTGATGATTAGGGAATATTATACTACAGTAAGTTTACTTTTTTCATGTTGATCTACTTTACAGTTTGTTGTATTGTTCGTATTAAATAACGCATATACAGTTTGGTCAGCTATATTGCATTTTATTAAATTTAAATTTACAAATTGAAAACGGGACCTGTCGCTGTGTAATGTGATGTTGTAGCTGCGGAACCGTAGCTTGTTATAATTTGGTCCACTACATAAAAAAAATTTGGTACGAATACAGTACGTCAGTACGGTTCGTCAGTTGTAGTATAACTGGTGATGATTATGTATATTTAGAGTTGAACAAAGTAAATACATGTTATAGTGTAGTTTTTAAAAAATTTTATGGCTAAAAAATATTTTCTTATTTGGCTAACTATCGCGAAAATGTTGAGACAAATTTAAGTTAATTAGGGGTCCAGTAGCTCTTCAAATGTTGAAATGTATGAAAATTCCTCGTTGTGTAGTGTATTGGGGTAGTATTATCACGCTACTTTATTTTTAAAAATAAATCAAGAAGGCAAACAGCTTGCAACTTAATTTTTGTTTGAAACACAATATTATTTTAATTTCCATCAAATTTTTAATTTATAAAGTTAACACCACATTTAGTACTTGTCGCTACCCTATGACAGTGCCTCTAAATTCCAGTGGTCACGTGACGTCTTTCTTTGTAATGGTGACGTCACATGAAATGTCTTTGAGTGTCAGTTTTTAAAGATCGATTTTGAGATTCCAAAAAAATAGTATGAAATTTTTGTTGTTATCTTTAAATATAACATTTACTTTTTATCGATCTCAACTTTATTTTAAAGTCTTTCTTTAAAATTAATGTTTGCCCTTCTTCATTCACTTTGTTCCAGTTTTTTGACGATATCAACTTCCGAACGAAAAAAAATCAATATCAGCATTAAGCAGATTTTGATCACGTGATTTCATTTTGATCACGTGACACGTAATTACCGTAGAGCTCACCGCTCTTTGCGGGCAGCGAAGCGAAGCTGCCCGCTGCGAGCTGTGCTCGTTATTAAGTATTGATCTTGAACCAAACAAATAATTATTATAATTCTGGCTAACTCCCCCAACCCAAACACAAATATATTTGCAAAAAAGTTTAAAATGCTTCAAAGAGATTAAGAAAGAATTAGAATAAATCCATTTTCCAATTTGACACCCTTAGCACACATGCCACTTTGACAACTAAAATTAGGATTATGGAATATATGCCCAGTCATAGCCATATGCAGTTCTTTGCCAGGGGGTGCAGGTCAGGGTCTGGAAGGTGTGCCCCTCCCATGGGGTGCTGGTCAGGGTCTGGAAGGTATCCCCTCCCAGTTGTTAGATATTTTTTTTAATGGAACATTTTGGGGCACTTTTGGTACTTTCTGAACTAGGTTTGATGAAAAAAAAAATTCTTTTTCAACTGTTAACTTCAAATTCTTACTTCTAGCAACTGCATCCCTGTCTACTACAATAATGTCTTCTAAATCGACCACGGTCACCTTTCCTGAACTGTCAACCACCAGGTTCTCAAAGTTAAGGTCAGTCCAGTATAACACAAACTGTTCTCCGGCATTAGTAAGCTTATCAGCTATCTTCATTATCTGATAAGCAATGTCAGCCTGAAACATTAATCCATTATCTTTACAGTGAATATTACTAATTGTTAATGTAAACAAACAACAAAAAAATTAAAATAAAAACAGAAGGATGAAATAAAATAAAACATTGATGACCATGTTACTATCCTGTTAGGCTGCCATAAACTTCAGTCACCACAAAGCAGTACTTTTGCTAAGGATGACTTCGGGATCCCACTATTTCTGAATCATGCTCTATACATGTATGTAGGTAAAGCCACCATTGGCTATTCTGTTATTTTGTAACCAATATATATTTATATAGAAAATTACATCGAAAGCCATGAAATACCTAAATTTCTCAATGAAATAAATTCTGGTAAATCATATGTAAAATAAATTCATTTATTTTCACTCCCTGGAAGTGACATCACAACTGAAACACCTTTAACAGCATCACTAACAAAAATTAAAAATTGACACACAATAACATTCAAATGAAAGGTTTTAAATACAGGTTTGTAAAGCTTTTACATATTAAATATTTGTCAATGTAATAAACAGGATATATAGAGCATCATAAATGTTAAAAATATTAAACTTATGCCATTCTGTTACACTTGTGATTATAATTTCAATATTCACTCTGCCTCACAGTAGATTATCTCATAATTGATATATACAGTAGCAATAAATCTTTACAAGCTCTATTAATACAGACCAAAAACAGTAGTCAAATGTAACACTTACTAGTATAAAGTCATTTGAATCACTGTCAATATTATCAAGAATTTGATACAAATATTTTAATATATAGTGTTGGGTCTTCTGTGGCCGAGAGGTCAAGGGTTGGGTCCTCTGTGGCCGAGAGGTCAAGGGTTGGGTCCTCTGTGGCCGAGAGGTCAAGGTAGTTAATCATGATTTCAGGTTCAAATCTCACTGCTCTCACTGCAAGCAGGACGTACTCAACTCCAGTTGTATTTCACAAGGATTGCCAGTTTTCCTGACAAATGTCTGGGTTTTCTCCGGATACCTCCCCTTATTACAACTGGATGCCACGAGAATAGCTGAAAATGCTGAATGTGGCAATACACACTATTCAAACAAAAATATACAGTGTTAAACCATTACCCTTTTGTGGAATGGTTCCTGGAAAAAATTCTGTAACATTTCTCCTTCATAACTGACACCTATGTACCTTCCACAGGCTCCGTAGTACCGTGGGAATGGCCAGCCTTCAAAATACGGGAATGTCTGAAAATAAAATAAATCAATTTTATATATACAGCACCGTAGTACCGTGGGAATGGCCAGCCTTCAAAATACGGGAATGTCTGAAAATAAAATAAATTAATTATATATATACAGCACCGTAGTACCGTGGGAATGGCCAGCCTTCAAAATACGGGAATGTCTGAAAATAAAATAAATCAATTATATATATACAGCACCGTAGTACCGTGGGAATGGCCAGCCTTCAAAATACGGGAATGTCTGAAAATAAAATAAATCAATTGTATATCTACAGCACTGTAGTACCGCGGGAATGGCCAGCCTTCAAAATACGTGAATGTCTGAAAATAAAATAAATCAATTATATATATACAGCACCGTAGTACCGTGGGAATGGCCAGCCTTCAAAATACGGGAATGTCTGAAAATAAAATAAATCAATTATATATATACAGCACCGTAGTACCGTGGGAATGGCCAGCCTTCAAAATACGGGAATGTCTGAAAATAAAATAAATCAATTTTATATATACAGTACCTAATTACAAAATAAGAAACTCACAATAAAATCAGAAAAATCTTTGTTGCTGCATGTATTTGAAACGTAATTTACATGTAATTTTTATTCAAGAGATTGACCTCATGTACTATGTTTTTTGCCTTCTATTCGTGCTGTATGATCTGATGAAAATTATAATGCCACTTCCAAACTCTGCAAAATAATACTTAAATAGGTGTATATTTTGGTAATGCTGTATAAATTTCTTTTACCATATTCATTATATACTCTAGTAATGTGCTAGATACAGTAATATGTTAAAAATTGTCAATTTGAAACTTAAAAATGCACATTTCACTAAACATGCTATACATGTATGTATACTATTAATATAGGAAACCAAAGAGCGATTTATGTGATCAATGATTATTAAATCAGAAAAGAGGAAATTGATGGATTTTGAAAATAATACTTTTAAAATTAAATTGATATTAGTGATAATGACAGTCTTACTGATGATTTTAAAAACACAAAACAATAAAGAAAACAATATACAAAATGTAGTATTGTTTCACATATACAGGAAAGCATAACTTGCTTATGTATATATACACTTAAGTATACAATATTTGTAAATTGACAGTATTTACATTGAAAACAAGTAAAAATGTGAGGCTCTGCCTCAGGGCCTCAGATTTCTCACCTGTTTCCGCATAAGTACAAATAAACTTTATATTTTCTTACAATGTATGAGTATTGTTTTTGTTCTGCAAACCAAAAATCCTTTTTATGCTAATAAAAAACATGAAAAAAGTGCACTTCTAGCTTGACCTCATAAAGAAATATTGTATTTGACAGCATGTCATAAACCAGAATAGAATAATAAATAAATTAAGAAGTGAGGGCAACTGTACCATGGCCAGGAGACTTTATTTTGGCACAACAGAATAAAGCAAAAATTTATTTGGCTACCTTTATTGTACAGCAAATTTAAAGATTGCAGAATAAAAGTCTTTCTTAAATGTTGATCCATGTGAATTAATATGTTTACAGTATTATTTATATTTTAAAATAATATAACAATTTACAAATGCAATGTGTAAAGGATAAAAAGGCATCAAACTATGTTCAATTACATGTACATGACAATCTTTTTTGCACCCTTATTTTTTTAGTGGATTAATTGTTTATGTGGTATCTTTAATTTGACTGTTGTTAGTAAAACCTACCTGTAACAATAGTGGTTCTGGATTTATAAGTGCAGTCGCATATATCTGTAACTTGTCTCTAGTGTACCATTCACCTTTTTTATCTGGTTTCAGTTTTTCTTGATAGTAATTAAATATTCTGTCAATCAAGCTATATGTAGGGCAGGAAAACATGTGATTGGTCTTTAAGAGGTGTTCTGGTAGCAAGCCATGCTTTTGTATCTTGTCTCCCATGTTTGTAATATGCAGGACTCTGGCTACATCACAACCTTTTGGTCGATTAGCATCACGACATATTTTTTCATCAACTTCTTCTAATTCATTGTCATGAGCTAACTTTTTAATTATCATTTGATCATCAAAATCTAAATGTTTAGCTGTATGTACATTTTTTATATTAACCATGTCTAACAATCGTATTTTGGACCATCCAGTAAATAAGATTCTTTCACTTTGCAGTGCAACACAAAGGCTATGTCCAAAGCAGGCTGGACATTTATCTGTTTCTACAAATGAATCTGTTTTTAAGTGATTTGTTCTAAATGATAGAAACAATCCAAGATAAACATAAAAGGAACATGCAGCAGTCACTAAGAGGAACAATTTGACCTTAAGAGGTAGTCTTCTGATCTTGCTTGCTGTATCAGACACAACCATTTTGACATTGGCTAATGATTTTTGAGCACCACTTCTACGATTTCTAAGATTATGTGGCAACATGATACTGATACATTAACATAATGTTTTTGTTACAGCACTCTCTCAAGTCAATTTTTTGTTCTGTTGTCTATCAAAGTCTTTTATAAAGGACTTTCATTCCAGTAGCCGCTGTAAAAAATAACAGAGATTTATTAATAAAATGTCATCAAAGTAAAGTAAAATTAAAGTCACATTTGGCACGACAATAGATACAAGTTTTACATTTACTTACATTACCATGTACCATTTTGTAATGCACACTAGAAATACAAAATTATCTACATGCATATGCTACAAACAATTATTTTTGGGGACATGCAGCTACAAATCTAGCTTCCATATTAAGGTTAACAGTAACCTTGTTTAAGGACATGTAAGACCATCCTCACTAGTAAGGGTTCCAGTGTTCACATGTCTTCAAAACCCTGACAAACTTAGCTACATCATACCTGCATGTAGCCAATCAAAAACTTGCTTTCATATACTAGTATGACTTGGTTAGGTGATATCCCAGTGTGGATTGTGAAAAAAACAAATGGATGTGTTTCAAAGACCACGTGAAAATCATTTTTATGCAAAAAGTGTTAATAGCTTGTTATAATTGTGATATTTATTAGTTTGATTTATCGATCAATCCTTCTGCCACCATGCTGTATATTCTGCTTCCACACACTTGCTTCTTTTAAACAATTTCATTGGTTGCTATTTTGAAAGTGTGACATCATATGAAATCCTTCTCACCCGTGAATTTCCTAGTTAAGTTTAATTTGTCAAACAACAAACTTCGGTCTCGTCAACTGCTGTACAGTTAATAAGATAAACATCAGTTAATAAACAAACACTTTATTTGTACACAGCAATATAGATTTCTCAGACCCTAAATTATAGGACAACTTGGACTATAAGGTATAGGACAATTCGGACCGTATATGAATAATACGAATACTAGTCAGATCGACACTTGGTCAAAACGGCACATGGTCATAGTCAATTCTGCACCTGATAAAGTCCAGTCAGCACCTGTATTTATAAAGCTTTTTTTCTGAATATAGTTAGTTAAAGAAAAAAAAACAATTTAAAGATAACTATGTTTATTTTATTTCATTAAAAATCTAGCACAAATAACAATATATCAAACACTACCAGCACTATAAAATCAAAGTAAAGTTCATAATTATAAAGTTATATATATAATGATTTTTTTCCATTTTTCTCAAATTTCTCACTTATTAAACAGCTTGGGCTTCAGCCTTTTAATCTTAACTTAAAAATCATTTAGGATAAAATCAGTAAACACTTTCTGGGTCCTTATTACAACAACAAACAACAACATAAATAATAAGTAATTATGTTATTTTAAATTCTAATTTTCACGATGTCATGTATTAAAATTTATTAAAATTTGCATATTAAACCATTTCATTGTAATAAGCATAAATCATAAAGCGGTGGTATGGCTACAAGGTTGTTGACTATTCTATACATCATAATAGCTTTGCATCTTGTCCTTCTCTCAGCTAGTGTCGGCCAGTTCAGGGTGTTAAGCATAGATGTAACGCTGCTGGTTTGGTGGTAGTCATTCAACACAAATCTAGCTGATCGTCTCTGCACGCTTTCTAGTTTCTGGATGTTAGCAATGGTAAATGGATCCCATATAGTACACGCATACTCAAGCTGCGGTCTTATAAGTGTTGTATAGCAAATAGCCTTGGTGTTTAGAGGACAGTGATTTAGGTTTCTTTGTATGAAGGCTCTTGTTGAGTTGGCTTTCTTTATGATGTTCTCTATATGGGTGTTCCAGTTTAATGTCTTGTGTATGGTGACGCCTAGGTACTTGGCAGAGTCTACCTGTTCTAGCTGATGTCCACGAATGCTGTATGATGTTTGCAGTGGTTTACGTTTGTTGGTTATGCGTAACAGCTGGCATTTACTGGGGTGGAACTCCATCTGCCAGTCGGCTTCCCATCTGAGTAGGTTGTTCATGTCATCTTGGAGAAGTGATGAGTCTTGCTGGTGTTGTATTTTGCGGTAAAGGACACAGTCATCCGCAAACAGACGGACAGTCGATGATCGGACATAATCAGGTAAGTCGTTTATAAATAGGAGGAACATAAGGGGTCCCAGCACACTGCCTTGAGGAACTCCTGACTGGACTGGTGCAGTGTGTGATGACTTCCCATCCACCACAACTCTCTGGTTTCTGGAACTTGGAAAGTCTCTGATCCATCGTAGTGTTGAACCGTTGATGCCATAGTATTGCGCCTTATAGAGTAACCGCTCATGGGGGACCTTGTCAAATGCTTTCGAGAAGTCAAGCAGAATAAGGTCAATCTGTTCGCCAAGGTCGATTCCCTTTGCCAGGTCTTGTACAGTGAGGATCAGCTGGGATTCGCAGGAGCGATTCTTTCTAAAGCCACGCTGTGCATCATGGAGAATCCTGTTGGCCTCGAGATGTTTAGATATACTGCTACATATAATATGTTCCAAGATCTTGCAGGTAACGACAGTTAGTGATACTGGGCGATAGTTGGAGGCTCGTGACTTGTCCCCTTTCTTAAAGATCGGAACTACAAAGGCTTCCTTCCAGTCTGGATGTATGGTGCCTTGATTAATTGAAGCTTGGAAAAACAAGGTGAATGTATCAGCCAGGACTGGCTGATTAATGCAAGAAGAAGAAGAGTTGTCACGATTCGAGTTGTCCACCGTCCGAGTTGTCTCGCATTCCTTTGTATCCACCCCCCCCCCTTTTCCCCCAGCCTTTTCCTAACTGATGGTTTAAGCACAGGGGCTTGTAAAAGTAGATTTACTTGCGCTTTCGAATGATACTGGGTCGATCCCACACTATGTCTATAACAAAATCGACCCAGTATCATTCGAAAGAGCAAGTAAATCAATTTTTACAAGCCCCTGTGGTTTAAGGTAACAATAGCTTCATGCTGTTAATGAGTTATTTGTCTGTTCCTTGATTTTACCTAATTTTATTATTTCCGATTTCTTTAATTTGTTGTTTTCCTCGACGTGCCAAACTTTATTGATATCATACTGAAAAATGACACCTTTTAAACGCATGTTCGACCTAGCTTAACTTATTATAAAATATGAAGGAATATCGGATTAATACTGTTTAGATCCGAATTTCAAAGAGTGTCCTATACTGGATTATTAATATTTACACTTGAAGAATGTGATAAATTCTAT
Source organism: Limnoperna fortunei (assembly GCA_944474755.1). Classification (NCBI taxonomy): domain Eukaryota; kingdom Metazoa; phylum Mollusca; class Bivalvia; order Mytilida; family Modiolidae; genus Limnoperna; species Limnoperna fortunei. Next base: position 93,211,024 of record OX104113.1, on the reverse strand, counting down.
AGTACATGTATAATTAAAAACATGTATAGTAGCGAGCGATAGCTCGCTTAATGGTAGAGGTATCATATGACTATGAGACGAGATCCCCTATTATTGAAAACCAGTGTACAGAACTCATTGAGTTGCATATCCCATCAAAGAACACCACAACCAGATACAGCCAACCATGGATCAACAAAGACATAAAGCGAATATCGAAGAAAAAACAAAGAGCCTATAAGAAAGCCACTAAGACCAAACAAATGAAAAGACTGGAACCGATTCAAATCCTTGAAGAAAGATTCACAAAAGATCTGCAGAAACATATACAACGACTACATCTCAAACATGCTGAATGAAGACAACAACAGCAACCCCAAAAAGTTTTGGAGCTTTATCAAACGTACAGGAGTCTCAACTTTGCGTAAAGATGGAGTACTTTACAGTGACAACCATTCCAAAGCTAACATCTTGAATGACCAGTTTACATCAGTCTTCTCACAGAAACTTCCAGGAGACTTACCTAGCCAAGGACCAAGCTCATATCCAGAACCACCAGACATCACTGTAACAGCCTCAGGTGTGCTGAAGCTATTATGTAACATCAACCCACATAAAGCAACATGTCCTGATTCCATACCGGATAGATTACTTAAAGAACTTGCATCCGAGTTAGCCGCAGCTCTTACAGTCATCTTCAATGCCTCCCCACACCAAGGCAAGATACCAGACCCATGGAAAAGAGCATGTGTAACACCACTTTTTAAAAAGGGGGACAGGAGCAAAGCATCTACTATAGACCCGTCTCGCTAACGTCAATAAGCTGCAAGATTATGGAGCACATCATGCATAGTAACATTATATCCTACCTTGAGAACAGCAACATAATATCAGCATGGTTTTAGAAAACAACAGGTCATGTGAGAGCCAGCTAATCCAGACCATACAAGACCTTGCAGATGGCTTAAACCACGGGAAGCAGGTGGATTGTATTCTCCTAGACTTTTCCAAGGCATTCGATAAATAAAAGTGCACCACCAGCGGCTTCTTCATAAATGTGAATACTATGGCATTAGAGGAAAGACCTTAAACTGGATATCCAGCTTTCTAGGGAACAGAACACAAGAGGTTGTATTAGAAGGAGAAAAGTCAGAAACATCACAAGTAATATCAGGGAACAAGGAACAGTCATGGGCCCACTTCTATTCCTCATTTACATCAAAGATCTTCCAGAGCTTGTAACATCGAAAGCCAGACTCTTTGCTGATGATCACCTTTTGTATCGTACCATCAAGACAGAAGAGGATACTAACAAACTACAGCAAGATCTAGATCATCTACATGAATGGGAGAGTAAATTGTTTATGCAGTTTAACCCAGACAAGTGTGAGGTTTTACGGGTAACCAAGAAGAGAAAACAGATTCACCATGATTACACCATACATGGTACTTTACTTGGCACAGTACAGTCATCAAAATACCTAGGGCTCAACATCAACGAAGGTCTATCTTGGAACACCCACATAAATATTATCTCCAAAAAAGCAAACAACACCAATGCTTTCCTGAGTAAAAAACATCAGCTCTTGCCCTAAGTAGATCAAGGAACAGTGTTACACAACCCTAGTAAGACCCATCTTAGAATTTGCCTGCGTTGTATGGGATCCTGTCTTGCAACACCAAGTATTCCAAATAGAGATGGTACAAAGAAGAGCAGCAAGGTTTTTTTATGGGAGACTACAAGACCATCAGTAGTGGCACAGCAATGCTAGACCACCTACAATGGCAGACCCTTGAAGAAAGAAGAAAAAGAGCAAAGGTCATCATGCTTTACAGAATAGTACACCACCTAGTAGCTATACCGCAAAACCAATACTTCACATCCAGAGCTGTACCAACAACATCAATAAGGGGATATAACCAGAGATTCCACCTTCCATACTCCAGACTGCACTGTCACCAGCAGTCCTTTATACTTTCTACCATCAGACTATGGAATGGCTTAGCAATGGAAGCTGTAACAGCATCAACAGTTGATGCTTTCAAGAACAGCCTGCCTAAGATGTCCAACTAGACCTCAACCCTGTTTTTAGTTGTACATACTTCCTTCGGAATTTTAATTTGAACTTGATGCTGTTTCTCGCGTGGCATCACTCTGCGATAATACGACAGAGGCGATTTGCAGATTACTTGGAAGAGGAAGAAGACTACAGAGTTGTAAAAAATTCTCACAACCGGAAGTTTTCAAGTTAATCTCCAATTTCTACACAAAATCGCAAAAATCTCCTTTGTACAGGTTGCTCTAGTGACAGAATGGCCTAGGTTGTTATGCAACCAAGAACCTTGGTGACAGAATGGCCTAGAATGGAGAAAAGTGTGCAACAAAACGGTTTCTAGGTATCAAGAATTTAAATTTTGTTACCGAAAATAACTGAACACAACTTCAAATGATGTATTTTTTTCGGTTTGGATGATATAATCTTTCCTTCATTTTACTCTACTTCTCACTAAAAACTCTACGAATCTACCATCACTAAAAACTCGACGAATGCGCACCATTGCTTTGGAAACCTTTAACATCTTAAATAAGAAAAGTTCATATAATTTCAGATATATAAATACAGCTGAGGTAACAAGACCGAGAACTACTACCTATGGTAAAAAATCCTTCAGGTATGAGGCAGCACAAATTTGGAACTCACTACCAAATGATGTCTGGAATATGGCATCATTTGCACAATTTAAAAGCTATTTAGGTAATTGGTGCGGAGACCAGAAATGCAAATTCAGTGCATGTCGCATACCTATGCTGCCTCATAGCTGAAACTTTGAAATATTATGCTGATTATAGCTGAGTCTTCCTTACTTTTATTGTTGTTCTTTAATTTTTTTTCAGCTTAATTTGTTATGCTTCTGTAGTTTGCTCCATTCAAATGCATGTTTACGCTTTGATTTGAGACTTATATGTGCTGAATATCTTAGTACATGTATAGTATAATCCTTAGAGCTTTTGTACAACTGCTTAATATAACTTATAACTTTTAAATTTAACTGGAAAGATCCTACTAGGCTACTAATAATTACTGCCTGCATATGCTTTTTTGCTATATAACTTGTATAATTTATGCTTTTAACTGTTTTTATATATGTGCTGCTTATCTTAGTACTTCTTTAATTTTTAGTGCTGTTTGAAAACTACTATATTTTATTAAAGTAAAATGTGCTTTGTTTTATATGTGATGTAATGAAATGTGCAATCATGTTCTTTTATTGTTGTGTATATGTATATTTATATGTTGGTCGGTTGTAAGAGCTCATTAGAGCTCATGTTTGTCATGTTGTCTTTGTATATATGTACCGACTATAAATAAAATGTACTTACTTACTTACTTACTTCTCGTAAGTTATTGCAACTACGTAAATTAAATGCAAAAATCGACACGAGAAGAAAATACAGATGAAATATGTTTTTAATGTTATATTTATAAAACATTTACATTTAACCAAAGTATTTTAATTTTTGATGTTATGCAAAAAACGTGCAACGATATTCTGGTATCTTGACGATGATATCTTCTTGTTCATTTTGTATATGCCACCTTTATCAGATGAACCACTGGTTGAGTTCTCAGCGTAGAATTATATCAAAAGATCCTATCTTAAAAGCTAACAATAAAAGGCAGGGAATATTGCCCATGACCCACAACCAGACAACTATAACGGCCAAGGTACATAGTTCAACAGGCCACATGCCTATGTACATATAATACAACAGTAAAAGTTCTGTTAATTCAGACTATATAAAATAATGTCAATTAAAAGTGCAATCAAGTGATGAAACTTGCAGATCGAACACAATGAAGTTTATTATCAGACCGGTAGCTATTCTCTCAATGGTAACTTGTTGTCTTCTAGTAAGAAAGTGCAACTTTGTGCAGTACACTATCAGATTTAGAAGATTTGGCTGGCTGTCTACAAGTTTAGTTGTTATTTCACTACTAAGTTGTTGACTAAGAAACATCCTCAGTTTCTTAATGAATATATTTTTTGCGTCATTTAACTGTCTACATCTTGTTATGAAGTGGGATATATCCTCAGGTTCTTCATCACAAAGTAAGCAGCTCTGAGACAACTCTGACATACTGAATTTTGATTTGTCCTTTTGGAGAGTATATGATCCAGTGATGCGTTTGACTTTAATACACGCTCTTTGTATTGCAAAGGTTTCACTGCCACAGACTTCCCATATAAGATTTGGTTTTCCAATTTCAGCGTCCCCACAGTTGAGAAATTGTAGTGTTGTTTTTGTTTCAGCATCTTTAATAAGTTTTTGTTTGTAATAGACGTCAACTTTCTCTGCAACTAGTTTCTTCCATCTCGATTCCGATGGTGTATTGTAAATGATGTCATGTGGTGATGGTAGACCATACATTTTACAGAGTTTTACAACTTTAATAAACCAGCTTTTCGAAGATAGCGTTTTCATTGCCAGTTGCAATGTTCTTTTCAACACAGTCCTGGTTTTTGATCATGTTTGTAATGATTTGAGAATGTGTTTGAGTAGGACTCCCTCAATTGGAATTTGACCAAGAAATAGTAGAGCACCGGCATTAGATGTTCTTTCGGGGAGGTGCTAAGTTTGTTTTACTAGCTTTGTAAAGTAGGTATTGAGGTTTTGGACGTCGATGGTAGAAAGATGTATCACATCTAACCCATATATCAATTTTGGAATTACGTAGCAGTTGATCAGCCGCATGGACACACGAGGATTTATACCATTTAAGCCATGAAGGCCAGCACCCATCTGTGAAAATACAGTTCTGCTGGCTAATTTAATTCTCTCTTGTACTATTAGTTTTGTGCCATGTTTTGACATATTATTTGACATAAACATGATAAATATGGTATGGTAATTACGAAATCAGTTCCGTTGTGTTAAAGCCATTAAAAAGAAAAACATTATTACATATTAATACCTCATTGATGGCAGAAGGCTATCACATTTAATAAAATATAATTTTTCTAAACTGTACCAGGAAAGAAAAATTAAAATATAAATGCGAGTGGCAATACAGTTCACATAAAATACCATTTAGGTCGATTGTTAAATTGTGGCTAATGGGTAGTTCCTTGTTTCTCTTCTAATTTGCAATGCGTATTTAAAACGTCCAAATTGAATTAATGTTCACCTTCATACATCCTTTAAGTTATTGTAACTGATGTAAAGATTAAGGTATTGACTGAACTTAGAATTCCTACAATATTGCAGGATATTTCTCAAAATATGTATTATTCTAGATATAATCGGACATTTCATATACTGGACACAAGGGGATGATTAGTGTGCATCCCCGTATAACGGATAGAAATGCAAGGCACTAGCCCAGACCTTTAATTTCACATTATTCTACATTGATGATGTATTTTCCCTGACCATTGCTAAGAAAAATAGCAAACCGACCGTATAACTAGATCAGAAAGTCAAGGGACAATTACAAGTCTGGTTATATACAAACATATACAGCGCAACACAAAAACCAAACCAAAAAAAAAACACAAAAGCAGAAAGAGAGTAACCCGAACCCAATAAACAACTATGGTTGCACTCAAATGGTCTGGACTAGTAAACAGGGCCTTCTTCAATATAGACATGATTTGGAAATGGTCAAATCCAGAAATAGGAAAGACTTGCATTTAATTTATCCTAGCAACCTTGAATTTTAACATCACCAATACATTTAGTCTTCCTAAGACCTCCTTCCTTAAATGGAACTTGGGAAAAATACAAACTAGACTACGACAATTTCCAACTTTCCAATTGTCCTCCTACCGTCCATTGCTTAACAAAATGCAGGCGTATAATGAATGTTATGCTAGATCCTTTGGTCGGTATTCCTATTTTCTAAACCGGCCGCTGCTAAGCTAGGTGTTCATTGTGCCTAGGTTGATGTTATGCCTTCAGAATTTATATATCTTTAACCATGACTTAATTAATCGTCATTAGAAATTCATCTATCAAATACAGTGGTACATAGACATGATGAATAGTCATGACAAAACAAGTTTATCATTCAAGAATTATTTCAGTAAAGAAAGATTGACTTATTGTTTAACGCCCAGCGAGCTTTGGCGAAAACAAGTTAACACAGTAAATCAACGAAGAAATGGAACACATTTTTGACTGCCAGTACCACTTGAAAGGTAAGGAGACTTTGGTAGAGACGGATAATTACTAGTAAGCATTTTGTAGCGGCTACAATGCTAATCGAAACCAAAAATACTAGCAATATTGTTTGAATTGTTAGGGATATTTATCGAATGGTTCTTTACAATTTTATATGTATGCCAATAAGACGGTTAAAAATGCCACCGTTATCATTACAGACTATTTAACAGAGGACTCTAGAGGGACTGCAAAGCTGATTCAAGCCATATTGTATGTGAATGCTTTGGTTCTTTAAAAATTTTATATATATACTTGTTTATTTGATCGATAATCAACGATAGCTGCAATTTTAGGAATTAAATTAACACAGAAACCTATAGCAAAATATTAAAATTGTTTTCTCTCTAAAACTATAGAACCAGTTAAAATCAAACAGCAAGATTCTTTGGATGATCTCAACAAAGATAATGTGAAATTTACAGGACTTAGTTTAACATCATTGAAGTGCCTTCTTCAATGCCTATATAAATAAGGTGAGCGATATAGGCTCCGTACAGACTTTGGCTTTGTATTTGTTTGTTGTACCTTTTCAATATACTAGGCATCCAGCTAGTTGCAACATTTTCAAGGTCTCGCACAAATACAATATCAAATGTTGATGATTCCGTCGTAATAACAATATAAAAATAAATATAATATAATAACAATATGCGATGAGATGACCGAATTTCTAAACCGTTATAAACAGCATACAATTCCGTATAATTTTGGTATTAATTCAAATTCAGGTAAGATAAAGTACGGTGTGATATGCCACAGATCTTGTCTACGAGCCAAATGTACAAGTTTGTTGGTTCAAAGACACCTTCACGTTATTTTTAAGGTTGTAAAAGTTGTTTAGATATTAACTGAAAAATTTTTTCCCCAGCATTAAATATTTAAAGTAGTATTTGATTCGGTGTTATTCTGTAATATATAATATATTAATAATTTTATTATTTTAGCAAAATAAATAGCTGATTCAAAAAAATGTGTTTTTTACATCATATCTGCGCCGAGTTCTAAATATAATATATTAATTAATTTATTTTATTTTAATTAAAATCAGAAGCTTTTATTATTTTTTTGAAATGCTGTAATTCTGATCCTACATCAACTAGAAATGCAAATAATTTTTCACAAACGTAACATATATACATTTATACAAACGCGTACCTTTATATTCAGTTATATCTTGTTACATATGTCTATGTCTTAAAAGGCATGTCTTATACAATTGAAAACCATACTTCCATTGGCAGAAAATATTGTCAACCATTTCTTTTACAGTATCAATGTTATGTGTTCTTTTAATCATAAAAAAATGATTGACTGTCCTCATTTAGTTTAGTTTATATATCACTTTTCGCAAAAAAGGACAACCGCCCTACCCACCACCCAACACCCGCTCAATTTAGGAATCGTTTAGAGTATGTATGATCTGTCGAATAGGAAATATGAAATGATCCATATCATTTTGAATTTGGCGCAATTGCGGTATGCGCTGTAATGAATTGTAGATGTACTGTACATGACGTCATTTTGAGTAACTCTCACGTACAATACAGTAGCGCATCATTCTACGAAGTAGTTAACTGATCTAGTTAACAAACAAAAACTGGACTCCATCATACAGCTGAAAAATTGTTGAAAGTGGCATTAAACATCATTCATACAAGCCAACAAACAGTCAAACAATTATTTTAAAAGTTATAACCTGGGCGCGAAGCAATGAATTAAAAGGAATTGATGTGATCTTGGGGAGGGGGGGTCAAATTTCGAAATGAAATATCCCGGACACAAACCAGTCACTCAAGAGTCAAATTTCAAATTAAACGTCAACACCCATGGCATGCGACACATCGATTAGTTATAATCAACCCACATGCCAAATATCAAAAAGCCTACCTAAAAGGATAAAAAGTTATATCCCGGACACGATTTGTTATGGATGCACGGACGGAAAGACAACACTATGTCCACATTCTTTTGTCTCTTTTACCAAAAACCCAATATAAACCTCATAAAAATGAAAAGTAAAATGTAACACTAGATAAAGCTATCTTGTATATCCTAAACGTGTATTAGTATGCGATTTGCAGTGTCAAAATAATTTGGCTGAAAATATCAGCCTTAAAGGAGATGAAAAGAAAAAAGAAGATGAAGTAAATTACCAGACAAAAACAATATGTCTCCCTTTATCTTCGTTTGGTATACATAATAAAATAAGAGTTGCATACAAATAGAAAGTATAGTTTGAAAGCTTTTCTGCAAATGTAATTGTGTGTCGCAATTTGTTCATTGTATATTTAATGCACAGTAATCAAAATTAATTTCCCCATCGTCCTCTACATGCTTCATATTGTCAAGAAAATAAAAAAAATACATATATTATTACGTTACCAACTCTTAAACTGCATTTTTATTCAATCGGTTAGTAGAATTTAATAGCTTATACAAAGTCATATTTCTTGTTTTAGTCGTATCATTGAACTGATTTATAACGTATCGTACTTTCACTGACTCTGCAATTTAAATCATGTTAATATTGTTAATGCAATATGTTAAAGATACATTTTTGGCACCAAACGTAAGCTAAAGGAATATTCTTTATACTGAAACGGCCGATTTTAAATAACATTATATCATAAAAGGTCATTTTAGCATTTTAATAACTGTATCTGCATTTTTCGTTTATTTTATAAGATAAGTTGGACAAAAATAAAAGCAAGAGATTAAAGAACTGAATATATCTATTGCCAAATCTATGCTAAATCGTGTTTTAATATATTTTATTCGCTACAGTAAATTTAAAACATAAAAAAATTGGAAAAACTTACCTACGTTTTCATCGCTTCTAACTTGTTTATATCTTTTTTCATCGTGTCATACTACTTCTCACCAAAATGATATAAGTCGGTTGATCGGTGTGGGATGGCTCTTTCAGTAGCTGCATGTAACTTTGCAGGTCAGTCATGCATTATTTTATAGCAAACAGTCCATGTTAAATATAAGTTCGAATTATTGACAAGTATTAATTTAAGGTGTTTTACATAATAGACTATTTAGTTGAACAAATACCTGGTATTAAAGGTGCAAAGTCGGTCTTGTTTTTCTGAAACAGTTTTTCTCACGTTATATTATAAGCTTTATAACCGTCTGGCCCTATATTGTACGTTATGCTCTTAAAAGTGCCCTATAATTTGGAAATAAATATTATAAATCTCAACGGGTATTCCGGTTTTCAGTCCAAATAAAAATTGTTCTGCAGCTGAAATTTTGCTGATAGTTTCGTAATCTCATTCAAACGATCCAACAAAAATTTAAATTTATTATTAAGTGAATAATTTAACTATTTTAAATATTAAGAGTATATTTGATTTCACGGATGGATCAGGACTTATTTCTGCGGGTGTATTGCAATGACTCAGCGAGGGATATGAGGCAGCTGTAATTGGAAAACCAGTTGGCGAACTTAAGCGTTTTAATTACCCACTCTTTGGTAAATTAAGTGGATGACACACTCCCTCAACACCCCGTCTGAATACGCGTTGGCCTATACTAAGACACATCCGTATTTGCAATATTTGAAATTCCATTTAGTTTTCTGTTAGTTAGAAACAAATATAAAAACAAACATGACACTACAGTATTTATCTCAATTTCCTCAAGTATATACTAGGCAGACTAACCTAATCTTAAATTTAATAATTTTTTTCGGTACCATTTGACCTTCGACCCGAAATAATATTTGAATTAATACTATTGGTTATTGGTGAGTAGAGTTAACTCCTTTGTGACAATTTGGCGGGTTTTAAAGAAAATGTCGTGCGTGTGGTATGTATGTAGCAACACAACTTAGTTTCAATATCTTTCAAGTCACACTTTGTTTATTACTACAAAATATTTTAGAAGTTTCAAGTAATTTTTTTACTGTTTATCTATGATTGGATTATGTGTTTTTAAACCGTGTACGTTTTTAAAAACTGGCAATCTGGACAATCTACGCAGTCTGATATTGCAAACTGTGGTGTTTTGTATTCCTGCTATCACTCACAATAGGCTGCAAAAGCGGAAGCATGAAGAAAATAAGGCATCTGCAAATTAGCAGAAAATTTAAAATCTGGAGTGCGGACTCGAACATAAATTATAAAGTTAGGAAATTTAAGCATCTCCCGATACTTTACTGCAATGTCCGACATATATTTTTGAATCTGATATACTCGGACAAATATTTTTGCAATGACTATCCTAATTTTGCAATCTGATGTTTCGTTCATTGCGTTTCTGTCACAGTGTCTTTATGATTTATATGCTGATAAAATTCTACATTAATATTGGTTGTTACACAATAAAGGGTTCTTGAATGACTGGAAAATTTAAATTTTTTAAAATTAGGTGTGTTTGAACATTTTAGTCACTAATTAGGTGTGTTCGAAATATATAAGTACGACTAAAAACTTTAAACATAACTAAAAAGAAAAAGAATCACTTAGTACTTCTTCAGTTTCTAATACATTTAATTTTAACAATTAGACAACAAAATACATGGCAAATTCTGGTTCATAATCAGTAATTCAAATCAATCAATTCTTGTTTTCTGATATTTTGAAGAGTTATTTCCCCTGAAGTATCCACGTGATACAGAAGAATTTGGGAAGATGTTATCAGGTTTTTTTAAAAGAATGATAGGTTTTAAGAAGTTTGCCATCCGGCTTCGATGGAAAGCATCTTTCATAAGTTATTTGATTATCATATATTAAGGTTTCATAAATATGCTGTAAGATATAGTTTACTTAAATAAGATGGAAAATGTGTTAGTTTTCGTAGGTAAATAACCAATCAGGGCCTGTAATGAGGCTTTATTGGTCAAAATCCTTTTTCTTAAGATGTTAATTTTCCAGTATTTTTATTGGAAAGTGAGAAGAGGTTACATGCATGTACTGTAAATGTACCACCAAATTTTGTACGTTTACAAAAGCATCAGTTTAAGTGTTCATTGCTAGCAATGTTGGTCAAAGCACATGAGTGCTTATGTTTTCTTATTGTGTATATATGTACTGACTCTAAAGAAAATTTATTTATTTATATATATTTATTTATTTATGCTTTTCTTGGTAAATAAATAGCTATTTATATATATGGCATCAGACCTGCCATATAGAGGGCCATTGATGTGTCCACTGTCAGCCATTCCAGGGAAACAAGGGTGTAGATTGTCCTGACTCAATACCCAATATGAATAATCTGTTGATATTTTCTTTTCTGAATTGCACAATCCATGCAGGGTTCGACATTACTTTTTTTACTGATGATCCAGCGGTCTTGGTAACATTAGAATTTACTATACCGGACCCAGTGTAAACTAGGCCACATACGAAAAGGCCAAACATAATTCAGAAAGTAGGAGTTAATATTTGGGTTTAGGAAATGATTCTGATTTTATCAGGAAATCGCACCACTGCTAGAAAGAGAGGAAAGAATTCCATTGAAGTTTGAAGATTAAAGTAGACTGCATAACTAGAAAGTAGTTAGTAAACAGCACAGATCCCTGTTTAATTATACTAAATCAGGGTTATTTATTAATAAAGAATTTTTACTTGTGCATTTTTTATTTTATCCAGTTTATTTCCAAGTTTGCAATCATATTTTCCACTTTTTACATAATTACATCATACATCCGGTTATGTCATGATACAATTAAACACCGACAATGTATGAAGTTAAATTAACTGAAACACACATTACTGTACATTTTGTTTTTTATGAATTATAATTTATAAAAAAAATTATAAATTTTATAAATTAAATAAAATCGACTCATTGCATTTAAATATTAAATGATAAGAAAACAAAAATATATATACACTTGTTTGATTTTGTCTGTTTCTGGTTTTGTTTAGATATATCAAATTCAGGGAGATAATTACGTTATGTAACAATAAACAAACAATTAAATGAGAAAACAAACCCAACATTTTAACTTGTTAAATGTGAAAAACGAATAATGAAAACAAGGTCATACTGATCCATAGAAAAACCTAAGACTTTCTGTTCTCCATGAGAATTGTCCATCAAAAATAATGGCTGGACATTATCACCACAACCTGTCAGACCAGCTACTGGGCATGTATACTAGACCGTAGCCTACATTTACTGGACAATGTCGAACCCTGCCATGGTTTGGAGGGTAAAACCCCTCCTTAAAAGGGACATGCATTGTGCATTAAAAGCAAGATTACAAAAGTCCTGTGTGCTTTTTTCTTATGAAAAGTTTTGTTGTTATCAATCTTTTTAGGGCAGTCAACGTAAGTGTGATCTGTAAAATCTCAAGTATATACATATTTTTGGAGAAAAAAAATAGTATTATAAATTTTTAATGGAAATTGCTGATTATTAAGAATTCTATAAATTAAAGCAACAATTCAATCTGACAACACTTGGTATATTTATTTTTATACCTTGCTATCTATGATCTGTTGTGATCTGTTCATAGCAAATAAAAAAAAATACAAATGAAAAAAAAAAGAAACAAAAAAATGTATACATGTAAAGATGTAGCTTATTGATTACAAAGGAATAATATAAAAAAGAAAAATTAACAAAAAAATAATAAAAACTGTAAATATGTAAATTATTGATCACAAATTACAAAAAAAATCTCAAAACATATAAATAATCCAAACAATTTATAAAAAGTAAAAAATTGCAAGAACATTTTGATCACAGAAATTTCATTCATATAGATTCAGTACTGAATTTAAATTGCTCTTAAATGTTTCTGCTTATGCATTTTAGTCTCAATTTGAGGCTTTTTCCTGTAATGTCCCTAGCAATTACACATATGTAAATAACATGGACATCAATTGGTTTATTGATGACTTTTTTGTTATCCATTTCAATAGTTTGAAAATATGTATGTCTTTAAAAATCCATATATTTAGAAGTTAGTCATTGAGTTTTTACTGTTTCATACTGAATTTTTTTAGTTTAACTTGACATTTCATTTAAAAAAAAAATAATTTCTCTTCCTTAGATGAAGTGAGACAGTGCACTGTCTCTCCACCCCCGAGGGAACCCGGGGTATAGAAATAGGACCTAGCCATCCCTTGGCTTGCGGGGTAAAACTCCTCCTAAAAAGGTACAAACATTTTGCATGTACAACAAGGTGACAAATGGCATATGTAGGAGTTTTTCTATTAAAGCATTTTTTATGTTTAACAATATTTTTAGGGCACTCAACTTAAGTGTGATCTATAAGATCTTCAGTATATACATATTTGCAGAGAAAAACAAGATGTAGTATTATGAATTTTTAATGGAAATCGCTGATTATTAAGAATTATATAAATTGTAGCAAAATATTCAATTGGACAACACTTGGTATATGCACCATCCTTTTGATGGTTTACTTTCAATTTAAATTTGGCATTTTTAGACCTAGCCATCTGTGATCTGTACATAGCAAATAAAAAAAAATAATCAAAATGAAAAAACAACAAAACAAAAAAAAAAAAGAAAAAAAAATGTAAGTAAATTATTGATTACAAAAGTAAAAAAAAAAAATACATAAAAAAGAAAAACTAACAAAAAAATAATAAAAACTGTAAATATGTAAATTATTGATCACAAAATTTTTAAAAAAATCTCAAAACACATAAATAAACCAAAAAAATTATAAAAGTAAAAAAATTGCAAGAACATTATGATCACAGAAATTTCATTCATTATGGCTTCAGTACTGAATTTAAATTGCTTTTAAAAAGTATGTTTATTTTATTTTTTATATTAAAATGACAATTTATGTATGTACCACTTACATGTATGAGAAGTCTGTATATATCAGTTTTAAATGTTTCTGGTTATGCATTTTAGTCTCAATTTGAGGCTTTTTCCTGTAAAGTCCCTAGCAATTACACATATGTAAATAACATGGACATCAATTAGTTTATTGATGACTTTTTTGCTATCCATTTCAATAGTTTGAAAATATGTATGTCTTTAAAAATCCATATATTTAGAAGTTAGTCATTGAGTTTTGACTGTTTCATACTGAATTTGTTTAGTTTAACTTGTCATTTCATTTAAAAAAAAAATTAATTTCTCTTCCTTGGATGAAGTGAGGCAGTGCACTGTCTCTCCACCCCCGAAGGAACCCGGGGTATAGAAATAGGACCTAGCCATCCCTTGGCTTGCGGGGTAAAACTCCTCCTAAAAAGGTACAAACATTTTGCATGTACAACAAGGTGACAAATGACATATGTAGGAGTTTTTCTATTAAAGCATTTTTTATGTTTAACAATATTTTTAGGGCACTCAACTTAAGTGTGATCTATAAGATCTTCAGTATATACATATTTGCAGAGAAAAACAAGATGTAGTATTATGAATTTTTAATGGAAATCGCTGATTATTAAGAATTATATAAATTATACTATAGCAAAAAATTCAATTGGACAACACTTGGTATATGCACCATCCTTTTGATGGTTTACTTTCAATTTAAATTTGGCATTTTTAGACCTAGCCATCTGTGATCTGTACATAGCAAATAAAAAAAAATGAAAAATTTTAAAAACTTTAAAAAAATACAAAAACATGAAAACAAAAAAAAAATTGTAAAAGTGTGAGTATGTAAATTATTGATTACAAAAGTATAAAAAAAAATATAAAAAGGAAACACTAACAAAAAAAACAATAAAAAACTGTAAATATGTAATTATTGATCACAAAATTTAAAAAATTTTAAAAAAAACATAAATTAACCAAAAAAAAGTATAAAACATTTAAAAACTTGCAAGAACATTAATATGATCACAGAAATTTCTTTCTGTAAAAATTCAGTACTGAATTACTAAATTTAAAATGTCATTAAATAAAAAGTTTGTTATATTATTTATCTTGAATTGTAACGTTTAAGTGTCTATTACAATTTTGTCACAATTGAGTCAGCATTTGCATATCTACTGCTCTTTTCCTTGAATGGCTGAGTTTTATATGTGTGTCCCAGGGTGTAGGTAAATAGTTGAGGGGCTCTGGCTGTTACCTTGTCATACTAGTATGATGGTCTGTGTTCCTAACACCTTGAACCTGTCTACAAGTATTTCTGACAACCTGTTGTTCAAGGTATAAAATACATGGACTTCAATCTTGTGCAAATGTTGACCTATATCCGGAGTCTACTTCCATTGTCCAGTCCTTTTGTCTCCCAACTCCTTCTCCTTGTTCCTACATTACTGCCACCTATCTCTTGGTTTTTCTTGAAACAGATTGAATTTTTTCTCCTGTGATGTCAGAACTTTCTCCAGCATTAGCAAATGTATCAATTTTTCAGTTTTTCCTCCCTACCTTGGAAAATGATGTATTGCAAATGATGTGAAATTGATGTTAAACACCAATCAATAAGACCCTAATTTAGATTTTTCTTGTAGAGCCAAGGAAGAAAACAGTTACTAATTATAATTTATTTATCAAGGAAACAAATTATACCTAGATAAAATCTGATAATTTGTCACATTTTTTAAAGTAAGAGGAGAAAATTTAATTTCAAGTTTTATATAGTTATCTCTAAAAACATTTATTAATGTCATTAAATTATCATTGGAAAGAAATTTTATGGAAAGAAACATTAAAAACTTTAGTTTAATAAAAATGGGGAAAATCCTAATTTATAAGTTATCAAAGCATTAAAGGAAAAACTAATAATTTAGTTAATTTCTTTTAAAGGCATTTTACAGATGTTCTTGCTTTGGGTAAATATGTTTAAAAATATGTTTAATGGCATGTAGAAAGACAGAGACATCTAAATAATTAATCATTGCCTAACCATGTTGTAATGAACTAAAATGAACAAATTTTGGTTTTTTATAGTTATGTAAATTATAGACAATGACAAATAATAAACCTATAATATTGAGTACATATCTGTCTTATTATTTTTTCATTATGGAAATGCAATAAGCTTGTGTAAATTACAGATTTGACTGATTGTCCCTCTCCAACTCTAATGTCTGCTATATCATGTTTTGTGATAAATTGTCAGATTTTATGGTATAAGTCAAACAGCTTGCTCAGTCAAGTTGGAAAAACTGATCTTTATGAACATTGATTTGTTATATAGACATGATAGAGGTGCTCCTTATAAACTGGTTTGTTGTTACCTTTATAATCATTGGTATGTTACAGGTGTCCATTTTTGCAGGTTTGACTGTTCTGATTATACATGTACTATAGATCTTGTATTAGCATGTTTGGCCTATGGACGTTGGGCATGTCAGTCAGTACCTCGCAAGTGAACATTATTCTAGCAACTGTAATGCCTTCTTGATAATAAAGGTAATCGCTTAGCATGTACCAATTTTTGACCTTTGACAGAACACAGGATCCAACAATGCCCTACATTTTAGGAGAATAAGCTTCCAATTATGGAAATTAGGTGATCTGTATAGAATTCTATACAAGGAAGATAAAAGTTGTTAAAATGAATTTTCTACCATTCATAGCAAGTTTTTAGCTTTGCCATTGATGTGATTGTATTGAGGACACAACCAAAGTACTCTTGAAACACCATAAACCTTTCAACAATAAAACTGGAAATACTTCGTTGATAAAGTTTTGAGTGTTCTAATGAGGGACCTTGCCTATAGTTGTTTTTGTTTGATGTTTTTTATGGGGTTTAACCCAATTTAAAAGAATTTTTCAGCTTTATTAAGGCATCCAGTTTTTCATTTGGGATGAAGTTTAAGTGCCTATAGAAATCCAATGACCTTTGGCAAGAAAACTCTGTCAACACAATGGTTGAGTGTTCGCGTATTACTATTGGCAGTGTGTGATGGACTTGAACCTTAATTTAAATTAGGTTTATGTCGAGCACACCCTGCTAATAGTAATACTTGTACACTCAACCATAGTTTTGACACTAAATTAGGTTAAGTCGAGAACACCCTGCCAGTAGTAATGCTCGAACACTCAACCAAAGTGTTGACACTCTGGTAACCAATGGTAGATGAATATGTTGTGTGGTGTCACAAAGGAACAGGTTAAAATCAGTGTCACTTAAGTTAGGAAAAAATTGGTCCCATATTACATTTAGTTTCAGCTTTAAACAGGTGGTCTCTAAGGCAGGTTTGATATTTAATCTGATGTTATTTTTTGTATTTCTTGTGTTTCCTTAGGTATAAAGAATTGACTGATAGAAGATGTATATGGATTTTAAAAGTCAATAATACAGTCCTGTTTGCTTTTTAAAGGATAATTCTTGCAGATGCTACAGGAACTGGCTTCACTGAATAAATGGTTGAACAAAACATTTAGATTAAATTTTTACATTTCAGTTTTCATTAGTTTTTATAGGTTTAATGAATTTTTCAGTAATTTAATATGCATGGATGTGACAGTTACTGGCTTGGTGTGTACCCAGAAGATGGGTGTATACAGCAATTGACTGGTGTTCAAGAGATGATGCAGTGTTGCTTGACTTTTCTGGCAGCAGCAGATGTACAAGAAATTGGATAAACAGCTGGAGATATTGTACATGTTTTTTGTTTTTGTTTTATAGGTATACTTAGATACAGAACAGATGTTAATTTCATTTTTTGTTTCCTGCCTAGGTAGCAATACTGTGTAGCTCTTATTGATTCCCTGGTGTTTAATGTCACTTTCAGTGTTGTTGTCTCACCTGCCGTCAGACAATATGTACTTTCTGGAAATTGTAAGCTCTAAGTGATAAAAATGTGAAACACTGTAAATCAACTTAGTTCTGTTAATTATGTGTGCATAGCTAAATTTTCTGCTGTTATTTTAAATAATGTTGGGTTCCTGCTTTCATTTTTTCACCTTTTTTTCATGGATTTTGACAATTTTCAAACATGTTAATTATAATTTATACCTTTGCTTGAATTGTAAAATCAATTGCAAAAAGTTGGTTTACAGTAAGTTTCACATTTTTATTGTACTGAATCATATGTATGTGGTCTACATTTGCTAGATCAATGTTGAAATTGAATCAAATGATTTTAAGGGGAATCAGAACACTCAACTAACTGCTATTTTTTGAGAAAATCTCATAATTTCATTACTTAATCTTTATTTTTATAAATATTAAATATTAGTGAACACCTATACTATCATATTATTTTTTTAAGGTTTACAAAGCTGTAGGTAAAACGAGTTTAGTAAGGGCAATTAAAAGGAACAAGGGAAGTAATCACATCCAAGCAATACAGATTTTTAATAATTTTTGGCTAGTTGTTTTTTCAATACACAAAAATATAATCGGAAACCCTTTATATTTGTCTTTTATTAAATGTGTATATATTGCCTAATATTATGTTCATTTGACAGAGTGTTGTGAATAACATATTAATGTTTTTTAGTAATGTCCATTTTATAACATATAAGTAACTTCAGATTTTCCTGCTCAGCCCCTTGGAAATATATTACGAAGCCTTTATATATTTAAAGTTATAGTTTCTAATATTAGATTCTAACTACTAGTATATGGCAAGTTTTAAGAAAATGAATTGACAGAATATTTTCAGTGTCAGTGTTCTGAACCCCCTTCTTGAAAATTAATGCTTAGAATGTTTAATGGATGGTATCAGTTTCTGTGCTATTGAAAGCATGTGGTCATAAATTGATGGATTTGGAATGTTTTTGCCCATTGCAAATTTTAACAATATTTCTGTTATATCATGGCAATTACATGATGTTAACAATTATACAGTTTGTAAGACATGTTATTTGGAGTGATGAACTGACATAACATTATGCAATCCTATTTGATAATGAGTAATGAGTATCATTATGCCCATTAGTGTGTAAATATTTGATTGCCTGCAGTGCAGTTTTACAGCTATACAGTTGATATGGGTGGTTAGAATTTTTAGCTGCTGACATACAGAGGTAATACATGTGCAGCCATGATACTTTATTCTGATCATAGCCAACCAGTGTTTGCCTCCCCCCCCCCACCACACCCTGTAAGGTAATGGATCTTGACTTTTGTGATGTCTGTAAATACTGTGAACTAATGTCTTAGGTTGACATTACAGCTATAGTACCGTATTCCTTGCTATGAGCTTGCAATTTCCAGAAGTACATTTCCACACAATATTTAGCCATGTCATCAGAGGGGTTAATTTTTGACTTTTTATTCTCTTTGAAAATTTTGACCTCAAGTGTCTAAATATCATATTTAGAAATTAGGTTAAAAAATCTATACCACTAATTTGGATTTGTGAATACAAGCCTTTTAATTTTAACTGATTTCATGCAGACATTTTAAAAGAGATATTTAAGGTTTATGACGTCATGACAGACACTTATTATGTGCAAAAACTTGATTCATTGAAAAAATTTTAAACAAACATTTATTGATAATTAAAAACACCTTTAATTTTTGTCTCGTCTTTGACTATATACAGTAAGCTCAGGATTACCATTGACAGCTTTAACACATTTTACTTTATATCTTTGTAAGCTAAAGCCATAGGTCCAGTGGTAGCTTATGATGAGTAATTGCCAGTCAGTCACCTGTCACCTGACCTTGACCTCAATTTTATGATCAAGTGATTATGTTAGTTTTTGGATTAAGGCAGTTCATCTGTAACCATGCTTAGTAGAGTGACAATATTTGGTATATAGGTTGCTGATGGATAGTACATGACTGTCTAGTAGGTGTCACCTGACCTTGACCTCAATTTCATGGTCCAGTAACTACATTAAAGTTTTTGGATTAGGGCAGTTCCTCTGTAACCATGCATGGTAGGATGAAAGTATTTGGTAGAGTACAGGACTGGTAGGTAACCCCCGACCATGACCTAAATTTCACCGTCCATAGACTGCAGGACAATTTTTGGATTTGGGCAGTTTCACTGTAACCATGCATTGTATATTTTAAATGATAACAATTTAATGCTATTTACTTGATGCTTATGACATATTTTTTTTTCATTACTGATGCCGAATGCAGCCAAGACATTTTTCTGGGTCCACATACACTTATTAGACATGGTAGTAGGACAATATTTGGCATTTATGTTGTTTATCAGCAGTACATGTACACAAAAATCTGGTAAGTGTTGCCTGACCTGAAATTCAATTTGACAGTCCAGTTTTGTTACATTTCGTCAGTTTCTCTGTAACAATACATAATGGTAGAATGTCAATAGTTTGTCTAAAGGTTTTTGATCAGAAATACAAAGTGTGGTAGGATTACTGACCTTGACATAATTTCACTTTCTAGTGGCTATGTTAAGTTCTTGGATTAGGTCAGTTGTTACCTATGATGAAGTAACTTGCACTTGACCTGGACCTTTATATTGGTGACTGCTAGGGATTGAAGTAAATTATCTCCCCTGTTAGAGTTCTTATTCAATGTAATGAATAATCTGTTGTTTTCATTCTTGACTTTATCAGTACCTAAAGTAAATTATCTCCCCTGTCATAGTCCTTGCCCTACATAATCAATAGACTGCTTGCTTTCATTCTCATCTTTGTCAGTTAATTGAATTATCTCCCCAGTTATAGTCCTTATATGCTTTGGATAATTTTGTGTTTTCCTTTCTACATAATCGATAGACTGCATGTTTTCCTGTTGTCCTTTTTTTACTCTAAGTAAATTATCTCCCATGTTATGCTCCTTTTTTTATATAATAAATCAGTTTTATTTGTTTTCATGTTGTATTTATCTGTACATTAAATTATATCCCCTTTTTGAAGTCCTTATTCTACATAATAAATAGACTGCTTGTTTTCATTCTCGACTTTATCAATACCTGAAGTTAATTATCTCCTCTGTTATAGTCCTTATCCTTGTTTTCATGCTTTCCTTGTGTGTATTGATGCGGTCCACAGGCATATTATTCCACTCTTCTACAAGTGCCCGACTCAATTCCCTTAGCGTTTCCGGTTGATTCTGTCTCATTCGAACACGCCTGTCTAATTCGTCCCATAAATGTTCTATAGGCGACAGATCCGGCGATAACGCGAGCCAAGGAAGAACACGAAGGTGATTTTGCTCGAGGTAGTCGACACAGATCCTGGCCACATGACATCTTGCGTTATCATGCTGAAAAACGTTGTTGTATCCATGTTGTCGAATGAAAGGGTGAACAATACCATCCAAAATTTCGTCTCGGTACTTCACAGCATTTAAATTCCCATCAATAATTTTAAGTTCAGTTCGTCCATTATGACATATTCCTCCCCATACCATTACACTTCCGCCCCCAAAACGGTCGATTTCCTGGACACACGAGTCAGCGTAACGTTCACCCCGTCTACGGTATACTCTCATTCGGCCATCACTGAACGGAGCGAAAACCGGGATTCATCAGAAAAGATAATGTTCCGCCAGGTATGTAACCTCCATCGACGCCGTGCACGGGCCCACTCAAGTCGCGCTCTCCTGTGACCTCGCGTTAACATCGGTCCTTTATGAATTCTTCTTGGTTGTAAACCAAATCTTCTGAGCCGTCTACGAACAGTCTGACCGGAAATTCTGTTGTTGTGGATCCCGGGCGTTCCGCAGTGATCGTACGGTTACGTAACGTCAATAGACGTATAGCACGGTCTTGACGTTCTGACGTCACTTTGGGCCTACTGCTGCGGGGTCTGTCCTTTGTTGAGCCAGTCTGTCGGAGACGATTAAGTAGTCGCTGTATTGTCTTTTTGGAACATTGGAAATGGTTTGAAACGTCATTATGCGTCATACCAGCACGTAACATTCCAACAGCCTGTTGACGCTCATTTTTGAGTAGACGTGGCATGGACTTGAAAAGATTTACCTCAATTTTTAAGATGGCAAATTGTTTACAATTTGATAGAGCCTAATTATTGACACCAGGTAAATTAAAAAACTAATCGATAAGGCATGAGCACAGGTAACAGATGGATAAGTAGCTTTCCGGATTTCTTCTGTATCCGTTACTGATTTTATTGGTTGCTTGAATGGAATGATGGCTTGAACGTATAAATTTTATGGAAACAATAAAAAGATAAAGATTTGAAAAAAAATATTATATAATGAACAATTTTAGGAAGTGGACGTTTTTTTTGTTGAGTAGTATATAAGAAGACTTTTTTCTGTTGTCATTGCTTGTACCTACAGTAAATTATGTTCCATGTTACAGTCTTCATCCTACTCAATAAATAAACTTTGCCTGCTTTTTTGTTGTCCATATATGTACATTATCTCTTACAAAACAAATAATTTTTACTTGTTTTTTGTTGATCTTATTATTTAGATAGAGTGAATTATCTCCTCTCTTTAGTCCTTATCCTACATAATAAATAGACAGTTTGTTTTTATGTTGTCATTGTTTATATTTACTGAGAATTATCTCCCCTGTTATTCTCCTTTTCCTAAATATTAAAGACTTGCTTATTTTTATGTTGTCCATTTTAGTAAATTAAATAGACTACTTGTTTGTGTTGTCCTTATATTTACATAAAGTGAATTATCTCCACTGCTGTAATCCTTATCCTACATAATTAATAGACAGTTTGTTTTTATATTGTCCCTGTCTGTGAATTATCTCTCCTTTTATGGGCCTTTTCCTAAATAATAAAGACTTGCTTATATTTTTGGGCTCTTATATTTAGATAGGGTGAATTATCTCCCTGTTATAGTCATTATCCCACATATTAAGTAGACATTGGAGAAGACTTCATAAGTTTGTCTAACTTGTGTCTAATCCTATTTGCAAATTTGAGCAAATAAAATATGTTTAAACTAACTAAGTAGACTGCTTGTTGTTCTGTTGTCA
Source organism: Limnoperna fortunei (assembly GCA_944474755.1). Classification (NCBI taxonomy): domain Eukaryota; kingdom Metazoa; phylum Mollusca; class Bivalvia; order Mytilida; family Modiolidae; genus Limnoperna; species Limnoperna fortunei. The sequence goes on along the minus strand of OX104113.1, from coordinate 93,188,071 downwards.
TTGTCTGTACCTACAGTAAATTATCTCACCTGTTATAGTCCTTTTCCTCAAAAATAAGTAGACTTTGCGTATTATTAATTTTTTTTCAGTTGTTATCCTTATCTGTAGCTTAGGTTAATTGTTTTCCCTATTATAATCCTTATTTTACACAATGAATAGACTTTGCCTGCTTTTTTGTTGTCCTTATATTTATATTAAGTGAATTATCTCCCCTGGTATAATCCTTATTCTACATAATAAATAGACACTGCTTGCTTGTAAGTGTCCTTATTTGTAGATTAGGTGAATTATCTGCTTGATTCTTTGTTGTCCTTATATATAGATTTTGGGAATTATCTCCCCTGTTTATCACTATTTTACATAATAAATAAACTTTGATGCATTTTATATATTCTATAGGGGTCATTATCCTATTTATGGTATATTTCTGGTGCATGTCAAAACATGGCAGGATGAAAAAATAGTCCCCATTTTTTTCTCTTTTTTTTTTGTCTTTGACTATAGCTGCTATTGCTTAAGATTTGGATATTATGAAAGGTATGGCATTACGGTAGAACAAGAATTTTTTTTCCTGTCAATGTCTTTACATTAAATGCATTTCCTAAAGTGTGAAATTTGTACAATGTAACCACAACATTGAAATGAAAGTAGCAAAATCGTTCTTACTTTAAGGTAAAATTCCTGCAAAAAGTTCATGGACACCCATACCTTTTCTCCATTTTTATATGCAATTTTAAGTGAAAGAAAGATTTATTTTAATAAATGGATTGTTTGGTTACTTTTGCACAGGCCATCTAAAAGGATAATGACCTCTTTATTTGTACCACTAGTAAATTATCTCCCCTGTTATTATCCCTATCCTACATAATAAATAGAATTAGCCTTTTTCCATGTTGTCCTTATCTGTTCTTTAACTAATTATCTCCCTTGTTATTGTCCTTATCCTACCTAATAAATATACTGTGCTTGTTTTTATGTTGTCTTTTATTGTTAAATGTTTTGAAAATATAAAAGACAAAAAACAATTTTTTGTATTTATAAGACCATATATTTACATTGTTACTTATGTCAATGACGTCAGAAGTAGTCTGGGTTACCTCCCTGGATAGCTAATACCTGTGTCATTCAATCTTTGTCTTATTGGCCATCAAAGTCCATCTTGCCCATTTAGTTATAAATAATGACTTTTTTATTGTCTATATGTTCCTGTTATAAATATGAAACTGTGTTTAATATGTCTCTTCTATTAAAAATTTTACTGATGAAAAGACCAATACATTTCCTTCAGAATTGATCAACAAAAATTATTTAATATTTAGAGCATTACTTATGATGTAAACATTTTATTAGTACTGCGTCTTTCAAAATCTGAAAGTATTGGTCTCCCTATTAGTTTCAATAATTAAACTAATGACTATTTAATCTATGCGATAACATGTAGTCCTATGGTATTTATAGACTAGAGGCTTTTTTCATTTTTGTGCTCCCAGCTGTAAAAATTTTTCATTAAATTTAAATAAAATATATACATGAACAATATCTTGGATGAGTAACAAAAATAAGCAGAAATTAATCATGTTTGTTGGAGTTATGTCCCTTGGAAATATTTTTTTTAAATAATTGTTATGTAAGCACTATCATCACTGCATTTCTTGTCAGATTTAAACTGTTGATATTAAAAAATCACTGATAATTTGTGTGATTTATCAATCTTGGAAAATATTTTTAAATGAACAATTTTCCTTTAGCTTACTTGGGCATATGCTTATTGCTGGATTTTATGTAATGTATATAAATACTAGTTGACAATTTCAGAAATCTGCACCATATCCATCTTTTTTATAGAAGTTCTCTTCCTTTAATTTGCTTTAATTGGCAGCGGACATTGGAATGTTCTGTTGTTGGGATCTATTATACCAGATAATTTTGTATCTTCATAATGTCACAATAATTTGTTACATTTTATGTATTTTACTGCTTGACACAAATGTTAGTTTGAATCTATAACTGTGCTTTAAAAAGAAGTTTGTGTATCACCAAGAAAAATCTAACAAAAGATATGTCCCTTTTAAGGATTTTGTCTTGATGTTACATAAGAATTTCAAACATTTAATACAAGCAGTTATGTTTATTTACATATATTGTTGTTTACTACTGAACTTGTTGTCCATCACTGAAGTATTTGACTGTTTGGTGTTGTCTTGTAAATGTTGTTCCCTTATTAAAATTTAGTTTTCATGACGACCTAATATATTTATGATTTATTTGAATGTCTGTTAAAGCAAAACAAATAATTGATTTCTGGTAGGATGAAAAATATACTTTATTATAAACATTGGCACTATCGCTAGTATTTTAGAAAAAGAGACTGATTCTTTATTATAAACATTGGCAGTATGGCTAGTATGGTGGAAAGGTAGACTGGCTCTTTATTATAAACATTGGCAGTACCGCTAGTATGGTGGAAAGATAGACTGGTTCTTTATTATAAACATTGGCAATGTGGCTAGTATGGTGGAAAGGTCGACTGGTTCTTTATTATAAACATTGACAGTATGGCTAGTATAGTGGAAAGGTAGACTGGTACTTTATAATAAACATTGGCAGTATTGCTAGTATGGTGGAAAGGTAGACTGGTTCTTAATTATAAACATTGGCAGTGTGGCTTGTATGGTGGAAAGATAGACTGGTACTTTATTATAAACATTGGCAGTATGGCTAGTATGGTGGAAAGGTAGACTGGTTCTTTATTATAAACATTGGGGATGTGGCTAGTATGGTGGAAAGGTAGACTGGTTCTTTATTATAAACATTGGCGGTGTGGCTAGTATGGTGAAAAGGTAGACTGGTTCTTTATTATAAACATTGGCAGTATGGCTAGTATGGTGGAAAGGTAGACTGGTACTTTATTATAAACATTGGCAGTACGGCTAGTATGGTGGAAAGGTAGACTGGTTTTTATTATAACCATTGGCAGTATGGCTAGTATGGTGGAAAGATAGACTGGTACTTTATTATAATCATTGGCGGTGTGGCTTAAGTATGGTGGAAAGGTAGACTTGTACTTTATTATAAACATTGGCGGTGTGGCTTGTATGGTGGAAAGGTAGACTGGTTTTTATTATAAACATTGGCAGTATGGCTAGTATGGTGGAAAGGTAGACTGGTACTTTATTATAAACATTGGCAGTGTGGCTAGTATGGTGAAAAGGTAGACTGGTTCTTTATTATAAACATTGGCAGTATGGCTAGTATGGTGGAAAGGTAGACTGGTACTTTATTATAAACATTGGCAGTATGACTAGTATGGTGGAAAGATAGACTGGTTCTTTATTATAAACATTGGCAGTGTGGCTAGTATGGTGGAAAGATAGACTGGTACTTTATTATACTAGTAAACATTGGCGGTGTGGCTAGTATGGTGGAAAGGTAGACTGACTCTTTATTATAAACATTGGCAGTATGGCTAGTATTGTTGAAAGGTAGACTGGTTCTTTATTATAAACATTGGCGGTGTGGCTAGTATGGTGGAAAGGTAGACTGGTTCTTTATTATAAACATTGGCAGTATGGCTAGTATGGTGGAAAGGTAGACTGGTTCTTTATTATAAACATTAGCAGTGTGGCTAGTATGGTGGAAAGATAGACTGGTTCTTAATTATAAACATTGGCGGTGTGGCTTAAGTATGGTGGAAAGATAGACTGGTACTTTATTATTATAAACACTGGCGGTGTGGCTTAAGTATGGTGGAAAGGTAGACTGGTACTTTATTATAAACATTGGCGGTGTGGCTTGTATGGTGTAAAGGTAGACTGGTTTTTATTATAAACATTGGCAGTATGGCTAGTATGGTGGAAAGGTAGACTGGTTCTTTATTATAAACATTGGTAGTGTGGTTAGTATGGTGGAAAGGTAGACTGGTTCTTTATAATAAACATTGGCAGTAGGGCTAGTATAGTGGAAAGGTAGACTGGTTCTTTATTATAAACATTAGCAGTGTGGCTAGTATTGTGGAAAGGTAGACCGGTTCTTTATTATAAACATTGGCAGTATGGCCAGTATGGTGGAAAGGTAGACTGGTTCTTTATTATAACATTGGCAGTGTGGCTGGTATTGTGGAAAGGTAGACTGGTTCTTTATTATAACATTGGCAGTGTGGCTCGTACGGTGGAAAGGCAAACTGGTTCTTTAATTTAAGAATTTGATTGGTAATATAAAAACAAAGCAGAACTGGGACCCAGCTGATCAGCTAATCAGATTTCAATATGGAACAGTTAGATCATGTGTACAAAGCACTGCCTCTGTAAACCAACAAGTTGATAAAGTAAACCAATTACGTGAATTTCATGCTTAAATTAAAAGCAACATGTCATATGAAATAAAACTTTAATAAGTAATATTTACATTAGAAATTAATGAATTTGTGGAGGAATGGCCGCAGCAAGTAACTGGACTGGACTCTAGCATTTTAACTATAAAGTGGCATTCTTGGGAAACCAATAGCAATGCCTTAACGAACGACACTCTTCAAGGGATAAAACCAAGACAAAGTGTCTTAAGCTGACCTAACCTTAGAGGTCCTTAGTGCAAATTTATATTTAGCAAGCCTACCCTAGAGGCTAAGACAAAGCATTTTTGCAGGTCTACCTTAGAGACCAAGATAAAGCATTTTGCAGGCCTACCCTAGAGACCAAGATAAAGCATTTTACAGGCCTACCCTAGAGGCCAAGCTAAAGCATTTTGCAGGCCTACCCTAGAGGCCACGAAAAGCAATTTTGCAGGCCTACCTTGGAGGCCAAATAGCATAACAGCAGGCCCACCTTAGGAGCCAAAGCTAATGAAATGTTGGGTCTACCCTAGAGACCAAAATAAGCAAATTCACCTTCCAGGGAAGCTACCAGGCAAGGTGTAATAACCTGTTAATAGGTTGGGCGTGCCAGAATCCAGCCACACTAGCTAGTACTGTCTTGCTGCGACTGCATCAATGTTAATCTTAATGTCACATTTAATAAACTGAATTAAATTTTTGCGAAAAAGTTAGTATAAATTTTCTTCTGACAACCACCATGTCTCTCCAATAAGAATATGATACTGAATGTTCTTCAAGTGAATCCTACATATTTATAACTAAACATTATTCTCATTCAACCATCCACCAAATACTGTTCTCTTTTAATATCTGAAAGTACAAATTCTTAACAGCAGTAAATAGTTCAAATTAAACACAATACATACACATTTGCTTTATTTTGTATTATACACATCTACTCCTAATTATAAGCCATGGAAACAATTCATATAGGGAGGGTGGGTGGGAGATTTGGGTAAAATATTTATACTGTTCAATATTCAATAAATATTCTGTCCTTTCAGCTTGCCAGCAAAACCGCAACTGTGGCCGGGAGCTAAAATTTGCTACCTCAACATTTTCTCACGCGCATGTTTCTTTCCTTGAAACATGAAACTTAAAACATAAATCATTTTTTAACATTTTTTCTTTTTGCAGATATTAAACACTTTGGACAAAGGGGGATAACTCTGATATAACTACCAAACTTTCAAGTATCAAATCAAAATTAAATTGGTTTATTTGCTATTGAATAAACCATATTAATTTAAGAATTTGATTGGTAATATAAAAACAAAGCAGAACTGGGACCCAGCTGATCAGCTAATCAGATTTCAATATGGAACAGTTAGATCATGTGTACAAAGCACTGCCTCTGTAAACCAACAAGTTGATAAAGTAAACCAATTACGTGAATTTCATGCTTAAATTAAAAGCAACATGTCATATGAAATAAAACTTTAATAAGTAATATTTACATTAGAAATTAATGAATTTGTGGAGGAATGGCCGCAGCAAGTAACTGGACTGGACTCTAGCATTTTAACTATAAAGTGGCATTCTTGGGAAACCAATAGCAATGCCTTAACGAACGACACTCTTCAAGGGATAAAACCAAGACAAAGTGTCTTAAGCTGACCTAACCTTAGAGGTCCTTAGTGCAAATTTATATTTAGCAAGCCTACCCTAGAGGCTAAGACAAAGCATTTTTGCAGGTCTACCTTAGAGACCAAGATAAAGCATTTTGCAGGCCTACCCTAGAGACCAAGATAAAGCATTTTACAGGCCTACCCTAGAGGCCAAGCTAAAGCATTTTGCAGGCCTACCCTAGAGGCCACGAAAAGCAATTTTGCAGGCCTACCTTGGAGGCCAAATAGCATAACAGCAGGCCCACCTTAGGAGCCAAAGCTAATGAAATGTTGGGTCTACCCTAGAGACCAAAATAAGCAAATTCACCTTCCAGGGAAGCTACCAGGCAAGGTGTAATAACCTGTTAATAGGTTGGGCGTGCCAGAATCCAGCCACTAAAATTTGTATTAACAAATTTACAAAACAGCCCAACATCTGAAATCAATTCTGCGACCATTCCTCTTAAAAGAACCAGACATCTGAAGATATAAAACATTCCAATGCCCCTTGCAATTCATGTAAAAATATATCATTTCCTAAATCGTTCATGTGTACTCCATCTTCCCAATAAAGATTTGGTGTAGTGTGATCTACTGTATGTTTTATAAACCTTCCCCCCATTTTTAAACATACATTTCTACCTTCCCTATTTACCCTTTTTCTCTTAAGTTCAATTTTTTTTAATATTCTTAGCCCCTTTCCAAAATAATCTTGGCAATAAGTCTGACCAAATAAAAACACAGTTTGGTAAACATTGGGCCAACTCTGTTATATCCTTCCTTATTGCATTATATAATATTGAGGTCTTTTGTTGGCATAAATCATTTGAACCTAAATGTATTATAACAACAGAAGGTGCAGCTTTTGTTTCCAGTTCAGAATAAAAAATTGTTTTTAAATCCCCCCATTTCATACCCCTTCGCCCCATCCAAGTAATATGTACATTATTACTTTGCAAGCCAATATGCCTGTCTAATACCTTTAAAGCCCTTTGTTTGGCCCAATGAATAATGGATGAACCAATGATCCAAGTATCTACAAAATAAGTATGAAAGTAAAAACGCAAGATTACTTAAATAATGAATTTGATGAGATTCTAATGTACTTTTTATATGATTGGGACTTCCACCTACCCATAGCTTTTATTGATTCGTCATCGACTGCATTTAATGATGCTTGTGTAGCTGCTCCAATCCGAAATGAATGGGACTTGTAGCTGTTTGCATTAAGCCCTAAAAACTTTATACAATGTCTTAGCACTGCACAGAACTGATATCGAGTTAAAGGGGTACCATTGCTGTGACAAAATAAATAATCAGTTGAAGTTGGTCTAACTTTCATATACTTACTCAAAACTTTAACTGGGCACATTTCAGAGTTAGTGAGTTGTGTTATTATTAAAGTAGAATTATAGCCCTTTTGATCAGTTTTTGAATATCTAATGTTGACATGGAGACACTGTCCAACAAAAGATATATCTTGAAATCTCAATGTCTTATCTGGGCTATCCTGGTTAAATACAAATTCGCTTATTCTCAAAAACCCAAAAAAGGCTAAAATGAAAGCTGTCTTAAACAAAATTTTTTCATAAACTTGCTTACATACATTTGATAATGCATGAGGTAGTTTTGATAGAATGGGAAAAGTAATAGGCAGTCTTGAATCTTGTTTATTTCTCAAATTTTTATATCCTGAAATTAATTTTGTGATTACAAATTTGTTGCCTGGTTGGATGTTATACGAGTTTATTTTCTCACTGAATGACAAAGCAGACAAATAGGTTGCAATTGTGCTTGCTGCTGAACCCTGTTCGTAGTGGTGGGATATAAAGAAGACAATATGTTCTAATGGGGGTGGCCAAACATTAGGAAGTTTTACAAAGGAACGAAACTTATTAAAAGAGTTCAATGCTATCCTGTACACTTTGTGTGTGTTTGTTGACAAGCTTGCATTTAGAAGGCACTTGGTGTTAATTCTAAGAGTGTCCATATATCTGGTGATAGAGGCGTTGGCTTGGGATCTGCCTGGTTCCCTGTTAGTCTGCGAAAACGTACCAGCTGTTGGCGAGAAAGGCTATCAGTTATACTATTCTTTACACCACTCACATGTTCTGCTTTTACCATTATATTGAATTGTAAACAAACCAGAGTAAATTTCCGTAACAGGACCATTACCGAGTTTGATTTGGAAGTCTGTTTATTAATTATATGAACAACTGCTTCATTATCTGACCTGAACAGGACTTTCTTGTTACTTAAGAGATTGCCCCATGTCAATACTGATACCAAAATAGGAAAAAACTCTAAAAGAGTTATATCTGATAATAAGCCTGTATTTATCCATAAAGCTGGCCACTTTTCGAATGCCCATTTCCCTGCAAAATAAATCCCAAAACCATGGCCTATTTTACCCGAGCTGTCAGTAAAGAGCTCTAAATGAGAATTACTAACCCAAAATCTGTCATTAAAAACAGATATTCCATTAAAATGAGAAAAGAAATCTAGCCACATGGTGAGGTCCTGTGAAATTTCAGCATTTAATCTGACATGATGATTAGGTTTTGTAAGGCCAGCTGTTAGATTTATAAGGCGTCTAAGAAATGGACGTCCGGGTCGTATGGCTCTACATGCAAAATTTAAAGACCCATTGAGAGATTGAATTTCTTTTAATGTAGCTTTTTTCTTACTTAATAGGCTCTTGATTTTATCAACTATTTCTAATACTTTGCTTTGTGGTATTCTAACTAGCATACTAACTGTGTCAATTTCTAGACCAAGAAATGAAATTTTTTGTTTTGGGGCCTTCTGTTTTTTCGTTAGCAATGGGAACTCCCAACTCAAAGCATGTTTGAAGAAAAACATTTAAATTGTAGGAACACTGATTAGTATCTGATTTTCCCATAAATAAAAAATCGTCAAGATAATGAAGAATATTGTTATTCCTAGCTCTCTTAGCTACAATCCACTGTAAAAATGATGAAAATTTTTCAAATAAGGCACAAGAGATGGCACAGCCCATTGGTAAGCACTTGTCAAAGTAATAAAGGCCTTCAAATTTAAAACCTAGTTGATCAAAGTCTCCCGGCCATACTCTTAGCAAACGGAATGCACTCTGAATATCGCTTTTTGCACACATTGTGTTTTTACCAAGTTTCTGAACCATGGAAACTGCCTCATCAAATTTTGTATATTGAACAGAACATAAATTTTGATCAATAAAATCATTAACTGATAAGTTATCCGGATATGATAAATGATGTATCAAACGATATTCATGTATAGCTTTTTTAGGAACGACACCAATGGGAGAAACTCTAAATGTTGACATAGGGGGGGAGGTAAATGGGCCAGCAATTCTTCCTAATGCTAATTCTTTAGATATTTTTTCTCTTACCATGGACCTATGATCATCAACAGATTTTAAATTTTTACTTTCTCTAGGGGCTCTAGGTCCCTTATAATGAAGATGAAAACCAAATTTAAACCAATCTAATAATTCAGAAGCCTCTGTGTAAGGATAACCCTCTAAAAGTTTTTCCAGGACCTCAGTTTTTATTGGTGAATTGCCCAGGCTGTATCTGTCGCTGACTAAACTGTCCTTTCTTTTGTTGCTTATTTCTGCCAAGAAAGGCATGGTTAGACATTTTTGTAGGGCAATTAGAGCTTATGTGATCTTTCCCAAAGCAATTTGCACAATGGTGTAAAAACTTACAACGTGTCCTATAACACTGACCGCGATTATGATCATAACATGGGGCTCTACTAATGGGCATCATATGTTGTCTTGGATTACCTTGACCCAGTATAGTCCGATGAAAACCATCATTCACTGGGGGAACAATCATTGGCAATGTTGGTTTTAACATGGTCAATGCCCATAAGTCAGAATTTATGTGTGCCCATGAAGTTGAAGGTACTTGGGCCATTCTCATGCGGAACTGCTCGTCATACACCCTCCAAGAAAAGTCATGACTAGCACATCGAGCTGCAGCTTTTCTAATTATTGACATGTATTTCAACAATTCAAAAATTTTTGACTGATGTTTGCATATAAAGATATTAATAAAAATTAAGAACGCATCGGTCCATTTTGAAATATTTGGGACCAACTCCCTCACCTGATTCGGTTTGGATTGTATCGACCCCGTATTTGGATCTAAATAAAGCCCACCCCCTTCAAAGTGCTGAATCAATTCGGAACTTCCCTTTAACAACAAGGCAAAGTTAATATATTCATTGTTCCATATTTTCTGTTTCAGCTGTAAGGGAATGTGCGACCCTACATCTAAATCCGCAGTCATTATAATGTCCGGACAACTAGCTGTCAAAACCCAATCATTTATATTTGCCCGCTGTTCTTTGTGGCATGGAGCTAAACCATCCCCCCTGTCTAATAAATCACATGAATGAATGCGCGTTTGTTCATTTTGTACTAGGAGTTCATTATCAATAAACTCACCAATATGAGGACGTGTGTTTCCTTGAACAACAGGGATGGGACCGATGTTGACATTGACATCGTCTATTTCCGGTGCATCTGGGACACATGGCTCCGCTGTCTGATCTTTATTCCTTTTCCTGGGTGCCCCGGACTTTGCTGTCCTTGCATAAGGACTTGTAGACTGACGGCTTGACTTTCTTTTCTGTTTTGGTTCACTTCTCCTTTTGGGCATCTCTAATCTTCGGTTTGAAGAAAATCTTGGCAATAGTCTGTTTTTTAACTGCTAGGCGCTTTACCAACAAAATGTCTTGGTTGATAAAACAGTATGTGTAACGGTCTTATAAATGTAAAAACACTTCAAACAGCTCTGGCCTTAGTATAAATTGTTCAAGGAGAACAAAATGATTTCGAGTTATTTTCCGTGAAGAATAGAAATTGATCACTTAAGAGTATCGAGGCGCACAATTGGTATATGCTCCAGAAAGCAGCACGTGTCTATAACCTGCCACACTTTTGGTTGTCTAAGTAGCACGTTTCTATGAGTAGCGGCACTATCGGCAATCTTTTGGCTTTTATAAAAATTTTCAACCGATCTACAGTATGCAATTTGTCGTAATTCCTTGTATACAATAGTTGCGGTGCAAATTGTTCTAGTGTAGGGTGTTAATAGTATCTCCTAATTCGTCCTCTGGAAGAAAGCACGTGTCTTTGTAGTTTAATTGTGATGAAAGAGTTTAAGATAAACTTCAAATAAAATCCACTAAGTATTGTCCGAACGCACACCAATTTCGTGTTCAATATAAGTACTCAATATCTCTTGATTGAATAAATTTAGATTGTAGATTTGGGTAAAATATTTATACTGTTCAATATTCAATAAATATTCTGTCCTTTCAGCTTGCCAGCAAAACCGCAACTGTGGCCGGGAGCTAAAATTTGCTACCTCAACATTTTCTCACGCGCATGTTTCTTTCCTTGAAACATGAAACTTAAAACATAAATCATTTTTTAACATTTTTTCTTTTTGCAGATATTAAACACTTTGGACAAAGGGGGATAACTCTGATATAACTACCAAACTTTCAAGTATCAAATCAAAATTAAATTGGTTTATTTGCTATTGAATAAACCTTATTATTATTAACATAAGCAAGCAAGAATTTTTTCTCATTTGTTACCATTACAAGTTCAGTGATGGGTTTTTATTTGAACAAAGAGTTAAAGGAAAGGCCTACTTGAAGCCTTTTTTCTGAGTATTTTTTCAATTGCAAGTTCAGCTATGTTCTTTTTTTATATAACTTAAAAGAGGAAAGAACTAATTGAAAGCTTTCAATATTGTTTTGCATTATAAGTTTGGAAATGGTTTTTAAAATAATAAATAATGAAAGAAAGAAATAATTAAAAATTTACTTCACATATATTTTATTCATTACAAGTTTGGCAATAGTAATAATATATAGAATAAAGAACAAAATAACTGAAGTCTTTTTGCACCCATTTTTTTCATTGCAAGCTTGGCAATGTTTTTTTATATTAATAATGAATAAAGGTTTTTTTATTGTAATAAAGAATAAAGAAAAGAAGAATATTTTATACATATTGTTTCCATTATAAGTTCTATGTTTTTTATATAACAAGAAGAAAAGAGAGTACTGATTTGTTCACACATATATTGTTCCCATTACACCTTCAGCAATGGTTAAAGATTACAAGGAAAAGTAATTCAAGATTTGTTTCATGTGTATTTTTTCCATTACAAATTCAGCAATGGTTTTTCTTGCACATGAAAAATAAAGGAAAGAGCAAGGCCTTATTGAAGACATAATCTTAATGTAATGTTTTCCTATTACAAGTTCAGCATTATTTGTTATAGTAACAAAGAATAAACAAAGGAAAAAAAACAAAAAAAAACAATTACTGTTTTCACACATATCTGTTTTCCATTTCATTGGTTTTTATTACACTGTTTAAAGTTGTGTGATACATATACTGTAAAAGGTCTTCACAGCTGAGAAGTCTAATGTTCATAGATTCTATGATTATCTTATTCATAACATGGCATTGCTGTAACGTGAACATATGTATTAGGTTTTGTGATATTGTATAATGTTGTAGAAAATACTTTCCTGTTTGTCATTTGTAACATCTTATATTTGGTGGTTTGAAACAATAAATTCTTGCAAGCTATAAAAAATCAAAGCAAGAAATAACAATTGAGTTGCTATTAACTATTTGTTATTTTTTCATATTCTGTATTTGTAGAAAATGGTAAATTTGTTTCTTCTTTGCATATTTCCACTTTGTATAAGGAATACCCAAGTGTCATGTTTGTCTTTAATCTAAATAATGTATAAGGGTGGGTTTGTTTGATAGTTTTTGACGCCACTTTCAGCAATTTTTCCGCTATACCATGCATGGCGTCCAGTTTTTATTAGGGGAGGAAGCCGGTGTACCCGGAAAAAACCCCAAACATTTGGTAGGAAAACTGGTATACGGGTGGGATGAGATGTTTAACTGCGGGCTGTAACCTCCGTGTACTATAATTTTAAAGCCCAGCTAATCCTAATGGTCTAGTACAAAGTAGACGTTGAAGCATTCTTTTCCAACGCACTCCTATAAATCATTTATTTTTCATTTTCAAAATTTAAGTCATTTGTCATAAAAGTGTTTGATTTCTTGCACAACAAAAATGTATAGCTATAGCCACATTTTGTTATTCCTTAAAGTCCTTCCTTGAGAAAAGGTATATGATTTTGTACAAGGATGTGAGAAAAACAGGATCCATTATAGTATGTTTATTTATAAATTAACCGTACACTTGTCCGGATGTAAGGCCATCAGCCACTCTTCTTCCCATCTGGCTTCTGCATCTTAGTCCACTTGGAGTTTATCACAATCACTCTGGTACTTGATTGTTCGATATATGATACTATCATCAGCGAACAGTATGTCAAGTAATCTTGCAAGTCATTGATATACACCAGAAACAAGACTGGACCCAGAACTGTTCCCTGCGGAACGCCATATGTTACAGGAACAGTGGAGGAGGACTGGCCATCTACTACGACAGTTTGTGTACGGTTTGAGAGAAATGCAGAAATCCAACTTAGTGTGTGTCCAGATATTATACCGTATTCCCTGTGAAACCCCGGGGATATTAAAACCAGTTTCAAAATGGCGTCTATTCATTGAATAATTTATTTGTTTTACATAACATAAATAGTTAAACATAATATAAAGATATCAAATATCAATTTTAAATACATGCATTTTACGGAATCTTTCATCTCCGTCTGCGATTTGTCTTGAAATTAACAAGGGAGATAACCGATAACTTGAAGTCTTCAAAATGGCAAACAAAGGCATTTGCATCGCACTTCGAAAGTGAAATTTATATCATTAAAAGTTGAGCTGGGAATAAAAAGTCGTAAAGAAATAAAGGTTATAAAATTAAAAATGCCATAAAAAGTTTCGTTGGAAGCTCAAATGTGTTGAATGGTAGGTTCTCCGATAGTCGGGTGGTCCAAACTAAAGCACGAGAAATGTCTATTATCTAATTATATACTCTAGAATATTAGTACAAGAAGACTTGAACAGAATATAATTGTTATTCGGGCTTCACAGGGGATACGGGTTCATATTCCCTGTCTGTGTTCTATATTCCCTTCGCCTCCGGCTCAGGGAATATAAAACACAGACAGGGAATATGAACCCGTATCCCCTGTGAAGATCCCGAATAACATATAATATCCCCGTCTTGATTAACCAATCAAATTGTAGGGATTCCCTAGATACATTACTTCAACAGAATATACCATAATATTGATATCTATATAACAATTTTGTTTTATCGAAATAACGAATTAAAAACAATTTTCTTCTTATTTTTCATATACCCTTACGGCTTCCGTAGTTAGCTTTTTTCTCTTCAAAACACTCTATGTATTATTTATTTGAAAATACAACTTCAATCTGGACAAATGAAAAACCGGGGTAAATACAAATATTTAATTTATTATTATTAATGTATGATACACGCTTCTTCGAGTAAACGTACTTTGAATCCAAAATTATATATTTCAATCAAGTATTAGATTTTGCACGAAACTTCACAGACTGGCACCTTTATCGGGGTTCGGCATGGCGGAAACCTGTCTCTCTTCCTCTTCTTAGTATTTTTAAACGATATAGAAACTTTTTTAAAGTAATGAAATGTGTTCATTGAAAACTATAACTGATCTCTTATCTGAACACTTGAATGAATATATGACAATTTTTCTTTTATTATATGCAGACGATACTTTGTTGTTTTCAAAAACGTTTGATAGAATGCAAAATGTTTTAAACGTGTTTAATCAATATTGCAAGAAGTGGAAGGTCAGCTTAAATGAAATGAAAGTTGTCAAAATTTCCAGGAAAGAAATTTAGACCTCAGTTCACGCTAAACTTTGATGGGAAAGAACTGGAATTCGCAGATTCTAAGCCCTCTTTGGGAATTATTTTTCATTTTAATTGTAGTTTTGTAGAAGCCAAAAAAGAAGTTAACAGAGCAATCACAAAAAGCTTTAAATGCAGTATATTATAAGATGTCATAACTTGCCAATAGATTTGCAATTGAAAATATTTGATTCACTTGTCGCTCTGATTTTGTTACATGGAAGTGAGATATGGGAACATGAAAAGAACAATAATATAGAAAAAGTACATATACAATTCCTTAAAAGAATAACAACCCTTAATTGTTTGGTATATGGAGAACTGGAGAGATATCCACTTGATATGAATATGAAATGTAGAGCTATCGGATTTTGGTGTCAACTCATGACGACAGAAAAATAATCATAAGATCTATAATAGATTATTATACAGTTTGTATATAAATGGTAATAACCAAAGTGCATTTATTAAAAACATACAAAATATATTTGATACAATAGGTTTTAGCTTTATTTTTAGAAATCAAATACATATAGATGTGACATGGATAAAAACTGAAATCAAACAAACTTTAATAGATCAGTCTATCCAAAAATGGCGTCTGAAATCGGTCTATCTTCAAGGGATCAGTTTTATTCTCTAAACACAATTTATGTATAGAGCCTTATCTATTGCATCTTAAACCAAAGTACAGAATTCTTATTACAAAATTTAGTCTTAGTAATTTTAGAATACCTACGTTATAAATGCTAAAAACACCAAAATATTCGAAAACAGACTGTACAAACACTGGAAAAATCAAGAACTGCTATATAACTACGAATCCAACCTCACAAGCGGACTAATCATTGAAGATGAAGACTATGAAGAATTGAGCATCTATAGAGACGTATGTATGTGCTCAGTAAATACATGTACGTAAAAAGTCCATATGTGTCCTAAAAAAGTCCTTCAGTTGGACCAGGGCTTTTGCCTTGTTGTTGTGGTAGTTGAGTAAATTCTCATGCTGAGCAAAAATGTTTACTCAAGTAGGTTTTATGGCACACAGGCCAGATGTATTTGTAACTAGTTACAAACTGATTACAAGTTTTAAAAACTTTATATTTTAAGGGGACATTTTTGTAACTGGTTACAAACTGGTTACATTGTAAACTAAAATGGTTACATTTAGGTTAAACCATTATAAAAAAGTAATAAAACAGTTATAACTTAGTTCATGTATATATAGAATAAACTTCATACTTGTCTGTTTGCAATGATGTAACTTAAATGTAACCTATTTTCAATGAAGCCTCAAATGTGGCAGAGTTATTGTTTTATTATATTTATGTTAATAAAGTATGAAAATATGTATAGGTGTTTTATTCGTAATTTCATTACATAGCTCAATAAAATATTTAACAGTAAATAGTTTGTTCTATTTGTTGTACTTATATAAACCTGTGCAGAGCCTCTACTGGTTAAGGTCACTTTAGGAGGGAAAATTCTGTATTCACGATTGGTCAGTTTAAGTGGGAAAAGTGTATGTCTCTGTTTGGTTAGTTTCTTTGGTCAGACGTCCTTATATAAATGTTTTCTGGGTTGAACTAAGCAGACTGGTTATTCAGTAAAAGTAGTTGTGATGACACAAGTTGCTGTTGAAATTATCGTATAATATCTGATGTAAATTGAGACTATTCTGTTTAGGAATCTTGGATTTTCATATTCAGGTTGGTTCCTTTCCATTTCTAATGAACTAACATAATTAATAGTCATTCATGTGATTATGTTATATCACGTGATTTTAATATGTTTTGTTATATGTTTTAGTGGAAATTTGTGATAATAACCCGCGAGGTTACAGACATATACTGACAGACCAAGAATCAATTTCTTACTGCAACAATATACTTGTTTAGACTGTGTACAGCAGTAGCATTTTTTTTAGCAGACTTCATTTCAGAATCTCACACCGATCAACCGACTTGTATCATTTTGGTGAGAAGATGTATGACACGATGAAAAAAGATATAAACAAGTTAAGACCAATTATCCCTAAGCACCAAAATAACTGGGACATGACATGTCTCAGATTTTGCTGATTTTCATTTTATAAGTTGCAATTGACCATTGGATCACAAAAATGATGGCCGTTTGTTATGATTGACCACGGTTGCCATGGTAACCGAGGCGGTCATTTTTTATCATTTCTCATACTGCGAAATATCCTATATTCAATTCCCAATTTGTTATTCAAAAATCAAAGCATATTCAATATAACATTGTATTTGCTTAATTCAATACCTCATAGACACTATTCAAAACAGTTTCAAGACTACACATAAATGTGTAGTCAGAACCAGGCTATGGAATATGTCAAGAAATCATGGATTTTCTCTGGAATTTTTCTACCAAAAAATTTCCATTTTTGCCACTTTTCTGACTCCATTTTCAGAAAATGCACCAATCACAAATACTCATGATGAATATAATTACATAAATTGATGATTGATATTCAAAACTTATAAAAATCTCAATGGGGTAACAAAAGATGTCTTAAGAAAACACTGTCAAAGATGGTTACCCTTGTAACTTGTGAAAAAAAGCCATTTCTGTATTGTTCAATATTTCCACGAAAATTCCAATTTCTTAGGGTTAAATTAAATCATCCTTAATTATTATTTTTAACAGACACCCTATAAACTTAAAATGACATTGAAATCATTTCAGAGTACAGTGTCTCAAGGTCAAGGTCAACTAAAAATTGAGCTTTAAAATATGAAAATCTAGAAGCAAAATCAATTTTAAGTGACCTTGAAAGCCACACAAGTGACCTTGAAAGTTTTCCTAGGTCATGCTATGTTGAAAAGATCCATTTTGGGTACATATGATGACAACAATTGTTATCTTGGGCCATATTAGAAGTATGGTCATACATATATTTAAATATCGAAAAATTGCCGTTTTTGCTTTATTACCATGGTAACCAACTTTAACGGTATTTTCTAAAGACATTTTTTCTTACCCCATTGAGATTTTAAAATTTTTTTAATATTAATCATCAATCTATGTAATTATATTCACGATTAGTATTTGTGATTGGTGCATTTTCTGAAAATGGAGTCAGAAAAGTGGCAAAAATGGTAATATTTTTAACCAAAAATTATAGAGAATAATTCCCTATTTCTTGACATGTTCAATAGTCTCAGTCTGATCACACATATATTGAAAGTGTTGTAACTGTTTTGAATATTGTCAATGAGATATTGAATTAAGCAAATAAAAAACTTATATTGAATATGAATTGATTTTGCCCTGAAAAATTGGGATTTGAATATCGCCCTTTTCACTGTTTTTTAATCGGTCCAAAATGGCTGCCACAGTTACCATGGCAACCGAAGTCAAATCATAACAAACAATAATTATTTTGTGGTCCAATGGTCAATTTCAACTTATAAAATGAAAATCAGCTAAATCTGAGACATGTCATGTCTAACCCTATATGGAAATCCTTTGATCCTTATGGAGAATTGGTGTTAAGACCTATACGTATACAGATGACTTTTTCCAAATCGCTACGTTTAAAACTCACTGTATCAAATATAGTGTAGTAAAAAATTATTTGGCATATATTTGTCCATTAACATATTCAATCGTTTTAACTAATGTTTTCATTTGTTATCTGAAAATAGGTTCCAAAGGTACTGGCATCACAAATTTGAACAAATAAATGCAAAATTTACGCTTCTGCACAATATATTTCTGTGTCAAGTGTTTTTGTTCAAAAGGACATATATCCAACGTTTTTTCTGACCCCAAAATTATTCTTTCAATTGCAATTTATTAGGAGTTTTAATCATTTTTCTTTACGCATTTACTGAAAAAATGATACGGAAAAAATCAACTCATCTTTATACAATGACACGATGAATAAAAGTTCCTTGACACGATTGAAAACAGCCACGTATTTCTTAAGTGATTAGTTTTATACTTCCACATGGGGCATTTCAATAACATTTTACAACTAATGTCTGTATATCATTGAATATTATACAAAAAGTCTACAATTGTTAATACAATAGGACTATTATGTATACATTCTTGACACAAATCACTAGACATGGAAAAGGTAACAAGCAGCGGAGCAGCTTTGTAATTCATCTTAAAACCATAGTCAGTGAGGAATTAAACATAGAGTAAATGCTTTCATTTAGACAATCCCAGAGCAGGGCTTAAGCGGAAATCAGTGTTATATGTCGATAACGCTCTACATATGAGTTCTCACCTATCAACAAATAACACATAACGAACAAGATTTTGTTCAAATATTTCCTACTTGTACAAATATTTCCTACTATGTCGATATTAAATAGTATATAACGGATCCATCTACTTGGTAGGTCAATATATTGATGTCAAACTTTTTTTACAAATTACAAGTATAAGGTATGAATTTAGGCAAACATTATCAAATGTGCTGCCTACAATCAGGAACCTATATACTAGTCCAGCTTCAATTTATAATAAAGACGAAGAGCGAGAAATTTAAGGTTTTATTACAATTATTTATATTTATGGTTTAATTACCCGTTTTCTTTCATTGTTAATTCTAATAAATGAAAAATAAATAATGATAAACAATCAATCAAACGCAAATCAAAACACCCTGCCTTTAACGATGTCATATAATATTGTCTTTATATTTATGTCAACGCCTCAAATGCGAAGGCCATCTTCGCCTTTAGACGGTGACATAAAAATTCAGTTTTGCAGAAAGTACGAATATCGACATTTATTTTGTCACTCTATTGGGGTTTCTTCAATCAAAATAGTTTGCTGATTGATATGGTGATTTGTGCAAACGAATAGTACGTTACAGGTTGTTATCCGACAGTACACTTCTTCTTGTTGGCCGATGTGCATTACAATGATTTTAGTTTAAAATTTAACCCCTTCTGGAAATTGGAACGGTTCGATATTTGGCGATTCGTACTAATAGGCAGTAAATTCTGCACAAATCTCACTGTCGACCCTCTACTTTCTGTTTGCAGCTTATACGTTTTGAACAATTTCGTCAAACGTTTCTCGTGTTTCGTTTGTCGTACTGGTTGGATATTTCATATTATTGTTTATACTAATGGATTGTATACGATTTAAAACCCTGGTACTTATTTGTTAATCAAAACAAAATGCGAATGGTTCAAAGTCTAAGGTCTACAACTATGATAGGAGACACATTGTCTAGTAATTATCTACCCACATGGCTTATATGAAAAGCTTAGCCTATTTCAGCGAAGGTCGGGGTCTTCTCTGGGTGCTCAGGCTTCCACACCCATTAAAGACATCATACAGCTGATAAATTGCTGAAAAGCATTAAAAACCATTCATACAAACAAACAAACAGTCAAACAATTATTTTAAAAGTTATACCAGGCGCAAAGAAATTACTAAAAAGGCATTGATGTTATCCTGGGTTGGGGGGGGGGTCAATGATGTGACCTTGGGGGTCAAATTTTAAATTAAATATCAACACCTATGGCATGCGAAACATCGATAAGTTATAATCTAACCACATGCCAAAAAAGCCTACCTAAAAAAAGTTATATCCCGGACAAGATTTGTAATGGCTGCACAGACGAACACAAACAATATGTCGACCTTTTGCCTCTTTTACCAAAAACCCAATATAAACCTCCTAAAATGAGTGTTATGTCACACTAGATAAAGATATCTTACATATCCTAAACGTGTATTAGTATGCGATTTGCAGTGGCAAATAAATTTGGCTGAAAATATGAGTCTTAAAGGAGAAGAAAAGAAAAAAAGAAGATGATGTAAATTACCAGACAAAAACAATATGTCTCCCATTTATCTTCGTTTGGTATACATAATAAAATACAAATACAAAGATAGTTTGAAAGCTTTTCTGCAAATGTTCGCAATTTGTTCATTTCATATTTCATGCACAGTAATCAAAATTAATTTTCCCCATCCTCCTCTTCATGCTTGATTGACAAGAAAATAAAAAATTACATATATTATTACGTTACGAACTCTTAAAGTGCATACTTATTTAATCGGTTAGCAGAATTTAATAGCTTATACAAAGTCATATTTCTTGTTTTAATCATATCATTGAACTGATTTACATCGTATCGCAATTTCTCTGACAGTGCAATTAAAATCAAATTAATATTGTTAATGCATTATGTTAAAGATACATTTTTGGCATCAAGCGAAAGCCAAAGGAATATTCTTTATATTTAAATGGCCGATTTGAAATAAATTTATATCATAAAAGGTCATTTTAGCATTTTAATAACTATATCTGCATTTTTTCGTTTATCATAACTCAAATCATTGCATTGTATCACACGTGGCGTTATAACTAATTTCAGGTACGGTTTACTTGAGCTATTGCGCGATAATTAATTCGATGTTTGCATTTACCGAAGTAAGTACTTTCTATCTGTAATATTGTTTTGACTATTTTTCAGGTGAAAAACAGTATGTTTTGTAGTGCAAAATGTAATAATTTTGTTCTTTGCATTTGAATAAAAGTATAATTCTGTTCATATATTCGTACGCGATCAAGCTGGCTAGTGTTGTATTCATTACATTATGTGCACGTGATTATGTGTCATAACCATTTATTGTAAATCACGTGTTGTAAATGTGTTGAACAAATCAACATTTCGTACTATTATCATAAATGCACATTAAATCTGCTCTCATCTGAATTTAATTATATAACAAGAAAAGGTATGCGTTAAACCCATATCCAGAGATGTTCGATTTATATGTTATAGGTGTATCCCATTTGGTTTTATAGTTTTTTTTTCAATTTGTTTTATTTAAAATTTTATCATATGCTGTAAAGGCAGGGGCGTAGCTAGACTAGTTACAATGTGGATTCACAAAGAACTAGTGGGGTCCGGGTATGCACCCCGGAATATTTTTGAAAACAATGGTGCAATTTGGAGAATTCTAAAGTGGTTTATTTAGAACTGAAATGGACAGTTTATTGATTACAGGGATAGATTGCAATTTTGTTCTGAAAATAATGTGGATTCAGCCGCGTACTCGCGTATAGGCAGCTACGCCCCTGAAAGGGATGCAAATATAGACGATTGTGAAAGGCAAGAAATAATCATCTTGATTATAATATCTCAACTTTGAGAAGAGTACTGTAATAAAAAAAGCAAAGTTTTCGAAGAACATATATATATTGTTTACCAATAAAAATACATTGACCATAGTCAAGTGGTTCTGTGGGGGAAAATGTGAATGTAAGATCGGCAGTTATCGCGTCCTCGGAAAATCAAAGAAAACATACCGACAAGTTACAATTTTTATTGATTTAATTTTACTGTAATTACAATTGTTTCAAAAGATTTGCAATTAAATGTATTTTAAACGTCAAACTAGCATTCATGTGCATAAACCGATTGCTAAGAACTTTATAAAATTTTCAGAATTTAAAATAAAAAAAAAACAATCAGAAGAAGAGTCTTATTTTGCAAAACTATTGATAAGATTATTAACTTCTACAATTACTTTCAACAATATAAACTGTTGATGACCTTTATCAAACAATCAATCTATTTTCTCTATAAAGCATGACCAATACACGTTTATTGACGTTCTTTTATTGGTTTTAGATCAAGTTGAATCCAATTATCATCATAACAAATGCTTATCTATGTTTCATTTAAATTGTTGTCAGCAACGAATAAAACAGCGAAATTTATTGCGTCACGTTTAAGAAATTAAGGTCCGTAACACCGTTTGTGAGCGCTAAAACACTTAAAGACATTTAAATAATGTGTCATAACTGCTAAAATACATTGTTTGTTTGTTTGATGGTGTTTAACGCCACTTTCAGCAATTTTTCAGCTATATCATGGCGTCCAGTTTTTATTGGGGGAGGAAGCCGGAGTACCCGGAGAAAACCCCCGACCTGCGGTAGGAAAACTGGCAATCCTTGTCAATTAAGATTGGAGTCGAGTACACCCTGCCTGCAGTGAGAATCGAACCCGCAATCTCAGTGTTGACAGACCACGTGATCAATAGTAGACGAACTACCTTGACCACTCGGCCACCGAGGCCCCCCTAAAATACATTGAAAAGCACTTCAGAACATCATTAATATATTACATGTACTTATATTTAGCACCTAAAGGCAAAATAATTTAAAATGCAGTGCCTTTATTGTACGTAACATATAATGTACGTAATGTTAATGTATGTAACGGTAATTTACGTTACATTACATGTGATGTTATATATTATTTTCCATTACACTATTTATTGTCAGGGCGGATGCAGCCTCAAATGAAAGGGGGGGTCCAAATTTGGCATGGTGGCCGGACCATGCCGACCTCGCAGAGGTCATATTACGGCAGGGGGTCTGGGGGCCTTAAGCGCTTAAGGCCCCCAGAAGCTCTGAACGAAATGGTGTAAAATCCTGCATTCTGACGATTTCCTGACACCTAAAACATCTCCGTTAAAATGTCATTTTGTTATGCTAAAACAAAAGTAGGGGTCCAGACCCCATGCTTGTCAAAACGAAAGGGGGGTCCGGACCCTCTGGATGATACCCTCTGGATCCGCCACTGATTGTAGATGAGTTTGAGCCAATAAAATTATTTATATTTGTATTTGTATTTTAATAATCTCTCATATTACAATACAAAATGGGTTCCTGTTTTAATCCTCCATTTACGTTAATTGAGTTTCCCCGATATGGTTCAACCATATCTTCTCTTGTTTTATAAGATAAGTAAGACAAAAATTAAAGCAAGAGCTTAAAGAACTGAATATATCTATTGCCAAATCTATGCTAAATCGTGTTTTAATATATTTTATTCGCTACAGTAAATTTAAAACATAAAAAATTTGAAAAACCTAACTACGTTTTCATCGCTTCTAACTTGTTTATATCTTTTTTCATCGTGTCATACATCTTCTCACAAAAATGATATAAGTCGGTTGATCGGTGTGAATCTGAACATTGATTACAAGTCTAGACTTGTTTGACTTATCGGGTAAAGGACGGATTAACCTTTTTATTAACGTTAACAAGCGTTTTCTTTGTCTGTGACAGCCTCTCGCATTTTATTAGGAACAAATTTTCATACAAATAATATCAAAGTACAGGATGTAAACTTGTAGTTTCGTTTATTCAATGAAATCATGTAATGCTTTATTTTTATGATTTATTGAAACTATTTGCAGTGACTTTTCTCCAATAAATTTTCACAATTCAATTCTAACTTGTTCACGAACTTTTCTTGAGGTATTTAACGGAGCATGCATCTGTCTGAAATAAAATAAATCAATATATTAGATAAAAAATTTATCTCCATGGTTTAAACAAACTGGAATGTCGATTAAAAGAACACGAGTAGATTAAATGAAAGAATTAGACGAATATGTATATGCGTGATCAAGTATCGCACCCGCTCTGCTTCAGTTTCTAAATGATATGTGTTGCCTGCAGAAAAAATGAGTCCCAAAAAAAACCAAATATGTTTCTATCTACCCACTTCAATAGCTTCTCTAAATCAAAGTGCAGACTGCACCGAAGGAAAGGTTGCTTCGGAAGTATGAAATGAGATTCCTGCCTCATGTTTCACAGGCAATAAAACAAACCAATGTAAAATAAATCAGGTAAATTTAGAAACAAATTAGATATAAATTTAAAAGACTAAAAAAAAACTTTGCAATCCTCATAATTGATAGCCGCAGATCGACTATGTCTTGAATGGCAATGTCCAGGGCTTTGCTGTTGGAAACTCCAAAAATCGTTTTGTCATAACTGTAAATATCAGGTGCACAATTCCACCATATGACAAAGAATTCTGCAATAGTCTCATCAAATCCCACTCAGTGGTGCAAGTAGTTGTGGATAAGAGATATGTATCCCCTACATCAAAGAATGGCAAGTCAATGTTTGCTATGGAAAATCCTAAATATCATTCCAATCAAAATATCAAATATCAGGTGTACAATAGCACTATGTGACAAAGAGTCCATCAAAATCCATTCAGTGCAACAATACAATTGAAGATGCTTCTATCATAACTTTTATAAATATATTAATAAATAAGACAAAATTGCTGCTGCCCATTTCAGACATAAAAATCGCACGTGTTATATGGTTGGAATATAACTTGCAACAAATACATGTACATATACTAAAATATGTAAATGTCTCCCTATAAATGTAAGTGATGGCATAAGCTTCTAAAATATTCAAAACTAAAATAATTTATTTCTGTAATACTCCAGGTCTTCAGTTTCCGAGTGGTTAAGGTAGTATTCATCTACTATTGATCGAATGCCTGTCAGCACTTGTTTGAACCTTACTGCTGCCAGGGTGTGCTCAACTTCAATCTTGATTGACAATTATTAAAAGACTCCTACAATCTAGCTTCCTCCTACAATCTGGCTTTCTACTTCAATAAAAACGGGACGCCCAAATATAGTTGAAAAATTACTGAAAGTGGTATTAAACAATTACAACACAGGGATCTGTGCAAATCGATTTACATGTGCTTTCGAATGATACTGGGTAGATTTTTTTATATCGAGTCCCACACACTATAACAAGATCGACCCAGTATTATTCAAAAGCGCATGTAAATCATTTTTTATAAATCCCCCGGATTCAAACAAACAAAAAATTGTAAGACTGTATGAGGCAACATATATCTTTATCAGAATGCATGTCAACTAGTTTGTTTTAAATTTTAAACAGTGTGTTAATAGCTTATACTAAAAGACACAATCAAATGGAGTGCTTTTCTGCTTGCATTTTAAAAAATTAATATTCAATATGCGAAAAATTTCCACTCTACATATTCTATACTATGCTTATTGTTTACATGTACTTGACTTTTGCTACGCAATCTGACACTTTTTGTTTTCAACAAGTGTCTTACTATGTTTGCAAAAGATCGCCAGCTTTCGTGACGTTATATGGCATTCGCGCCTAAACCACAAACGACATTACCCCAAGGTTTTCAAATGGACAATAATCGCTTGCTCCAAGTTACACCCATTTTAATTTTGGTCAAAATTAACCTTGGAAAATCGCTCTATCATATTAAAAAACACAGCATTTCAAAACGCTGAACAAATGTTAAAAAATAATTGCTGATTTCAATTTGCACCTTTTTGGATCTACATAAGGAACATAAGATCGACCATACGCGCCAAGAGGTTTTATTTGTCACTCAAAAAACTTCTGCTAAAACACACTGACTTGATCACATCTTCCTTTGTTTTAAGGAACACATAAAACGAAGAAAAATATATATCATTTTGACTTTCGTTAAAATAGATACTTGAAGCATAAAAATGCAACATCGTCTGAAACGACGGCAATTTCGTGAGGTAAACATACACGGAAACACACCGATCAACCGACTTATATCATTTTGGTGAGAAGATGTATGACACGATGAAAAAAGATATAAACAAGTAAAGACCTATACGTATACAGATTACTTTTTCCAAATCGCTACGTTTAAAATTCACTGTATCAAATATAGTGTAGTAAAAAATTATTTGGCATATATTTGTCCATTAACATATTCAATCGTTTTAACTAATGTTTTCATTTGTTTTCTGAAAATGGGTTCCAAAGGTACTGGCATCACAAATTTGAACAAATAAATGCAAAATTTACGCTTTTGCACAATATATTTCTGTATCCAGTGTTTTTGTTCAAAAGGACATGTATCCAACGTTTTTTCTGACCCCAAAATTATTCTTTCAATTGCAATTTATTAGGAGTTTGAATCATTTTTCTTCACGCATTTACTAAAAAAATGATACGGAAAAAATCAGCTCATCTTTTTATAATGACACGATGAATAAAAGTTCCTCGACACGATTGAAAACAGCCACGTATTTCTTAAGTGATTAGTTTTATACTTCCACATGGGGCATTACAATAACATTTTACAACTAATGTCTGTATATCATTGAATATTATACAAAAGTCTACAACTGTTAATACAATAGGACTATTATGTATACATTCTTGACACAAATCACTAGACATGGAAAAAGGTAACAAGCAGCGGAGCAGCTTTGTAATTCATCTTAAAACCATATTCAGTGAGGAATTAAACATAGAGTAAATGCTCTCATTTAGACAACCCAGAGCAGGGCATAAGCGGAAATCAGTGTTATATGTCGATAACGCTCTACATATGAGTTCTCACCTATCAACAAATAACACATAACGAACAAGATTTTGTACAAATATTTCCTACTTGTACAAATATTTCCTACTATGTCGGCATTAAATAGTATATAACGGATCCATCTACTTGGTAGGTCAAACCTATATTGATGTCAAACTTTTTTTTACAAATTATAAGGTATGAATTTAGGCAAACATTATCAAATGTGCTGCCTACAATCAGGAACCTATATACTAGTCCAGCTTCAATTTATAATAAAGACGAAGAGCGAGAAATTTTAAGGTTAATTAGCGTACAAATGAGAGTTAAATCTCTAGAATTAATACATCATATATAACTGTAACACGAATACTGCCTATGTCTAATAATTTTTAACATTATCGGTTGCAAATATTTTGAGAATTCCACAGTAATCATTTACATAAAAACAGAAAAGAAAAACGTGTAAGACATGTAGTTTATAAGGACAATATTATATCATTCAAACAGACCGCGAGATTTACCTTCATTGACCGAATCATACACAATTTTCATCGCGTATTACCCTTGCAGACACCTAAAGATACACAGAAAAGAATCTACCAAACTGGTTAGAGAATACTTACACAAATGTACACTGTTTTATTACAATTATTTATATTTATGGTTTAATTACCCGTTTTCTTTCATTGTTAATTCTAATAAATAAAAAATAAATAATGATAAACAATAAAACAAACACAAATCAAAACACTCTGCCTTTAACGATGTCATATAATATTGTATTTTTTTTATGTCAACGCCCTAAATGCGAAGGACACCTTCGCCTTTAGACGGTGACATAAAAATTCAGTTTTGCAGAAAGTACGAACGTCGACATTTATTTTGTCACTCTTTTGGGTTTTCTTCAATCAAAATAGTTTGCTGATTGATATGGTGATTTGTGCAAACGAATAGTACGTTATAGGCTGTTATGCGACAGAACCCTACTTCTTGTTGGCCGATGTGCATTACAATTATTTTAGTTAAACATTTAACCCCTTCTGGAAATTGGAACGGTTCAATATTTGGCGATTCGTACTAATAGGCAGTAAGTTCTGCACAAATCTCACTGTCGACCCTCTACTTTCTGCTTGCAGCTTATACGTATTGAACAATTTCGTCAAACGTTTCTCGTGTTTCGTTTATTGTACAGGTTGGATATATCATATTATTGTTTATACTAATGGATTGTATACGATTTAAAACCCTGGTACTTATTTGTCAATCAAAACAAAATGCGAATCGACTTGTCAAAGTTCAAAGTCTAAGGTCTACAACGATGATAGGAGACACATTGTCTAGCAATTATCTACCCACATGGCATATATGAAAAGCTTGGCCTATATCAGCGAAGGTCGGGGTCTTCTCTAGGTACTCAGTCTTCCACTCCCATTAAAGACATCATACTGATACTGATAAATTGCTGAAAGGCATTAAAAACCATTCATACAAACAAACAAACAGTCAAACAATTATTTTAAAAGTTATACCGGGCGCGAAGCAATGACTAAAAAGGCATTGGTGTTATCCTGGGTTGGGGGGGGGGGGGGGGCCAATTTCGAAGTTAAATATCCCGGACACGAAGCAGTCACTCAAAAGGCAATGATGTGACCTTGGGGTCAAATTTTAAATTAAATATCAACACCTATGACATGCGAAGCATCGATAAGTTATAATCTACCCACATGCCAAATATCAAAAGCCTACCTAAAAAAAGTTATATCCCGGACAAGATTTTTAATGGCTGCACGGACGAA
The DNA here is from genome assembly GCA_944474755.1 of Limnoperna fortunei. NCBI lineage: Eukaryota > Metazoa > Mollusca > Bivalvia > Mytilida > Modiolidae > Limnoperna > Limnoperna fortunei. The sequence continues at coordinate 93,159,242 of OX104113.1, read as the reverse complement.
AACACAACAATATGTCGACCTTCTTTTGCCTCTTTTACCAAAAACCCAATATAAACCTCCTAAAAATGAAAAGTGTTATGTAACACTAGATAAAGCTATCTTACATATCCTAAACGTGTATTAGTATGCGATTTGTAGTATAAATTTGGCTGAAAATATCAGTCTTAAAGGAGAAGAAAAGAAAAAAGAAGATGATGTAAATTACCAGACAAAAACAATTAAGTCTCCCATTAATCTTCGTTTGGTATACATAATAAAATAATCGTTGCATACAAATACAAAGATAGTTTGAAAGCTTTTCTGCAAATGTTATTGTGTGCCGCAATGTGTTCATTTCATATTTTATGCACAGTAATCAAAATTAATTTTCCCCATCCTCCTCTTCATGCTTGATATTGACAAGAAAATAAAAAATTACATATATTATTACGTTACGAACTCTCAAAGTGCATACTTATTCAATCGGTTAGCAGAATTTAATACCTTATACAAAGTCATATTTCTTGTTTTAATCATATCATTGAACTGATTTACATCGTATCGTAATTTCTCTGACAGTGCGATTAAAATCAAATAATATTGTTAATGCATTATGTTAAAGATACATTTTTGGCATCAAGCGAAAGCCAAAGGAATATTCTTTATATTTCAACGGCCGATTTGAAATAAAAGTATATCATAAAAGGTCATTTTAGCATTTTAAAAACTGTATCTGCATTTTTTCGTTTATTTTATAAGATAAGTAAGACAAAAATAAAAGGAAGAGCTTAAAGAACTGAATATATATATTGCCAAATCTATGCTAAATCGTGTTTTAATATATTTTATTCGCTACAGTAAATTTAAAACATAACAAAATTTGAAAAACTTAACTACGTTTTCATCGCTTCTAACTTGTTTATATCTTTTTTCATCGTGTCATACATCTTCTCACCAAAATGATATAAGTCGGTTGATCGGTGTAGGAAAATTGGTACGTTTTTTTTTTGGCTTGTTACAGTGGGTGGTGACCAATTTCGACTCGTGTAACGAGAAATATTAATGGTTCAATTATAAAAATTAATCAAAAGGACCGGAAACAAATTGTGTCACCTTTTACTGTGGAATAATGTAGCGACATGGTGAGTGCAATTGATCACCGATGTCAAATAATCCATTTACTTTTCTTGTCACAAACACCAAGATATCTTTTTCAATACATTTTTATTAGTTAGAAATTGTTATATTTTTAATTTAACAACTTGTATTTTATTTACTAAACTTCTACGTGTCATTCTCCCAATCTTAAATTTTTTTAGATGGCGCCGCTCTGCAAAATCTGTACCTCGACTAAGCACACACTTTGTGTTGATTTTCATTTAATTAAACACGTAAAAAATAGAATGCAAAACCGTATGAAACGACGACCACACGATCGCACAAATTAATCATTAAATCACTTCAATCACTTCAATCATAATAACGTCGTCAAATATTATTATACTGGTGCCACTCTCAGTACTACATTTGTCGGTTTAGTGAACAGCTATCGCGAGGATTGCCAAATATCGCGTTGATTTCCAAAACCAAAAAGTGTAACGAGTGTGTCTCTCGCGGATGAACATGGAATATTAGTTTAAATCGTAATATTACTTATCAGTTGTACAGTAAATTAGACATAATACGAAAGGACATGTATAGTAAAGTTGTTCAAGATAAATGTGATGCACCGATTCATGTAATTGATAGATTCCTCAAATGTGACCTATATTTTACGAGCGTAAGGTTTTATTACACGCCGGTCGCAGTAGTTTCTATGTATCAGAGCGTTAGCAAGGAGAAAGTTTGCTATGCAACCTTCCCAAAACATGGACTGACAATTTGGAAGAACATTAGAAAATGCCAGAATTGGGGACAAAAACATCACGGCGTTGATGGCTTTGCAGAAAAAAGGAGCGCAAGCTCATTTGATGAATTTGAAAGATCTAGAAATGACCGCTCCTGCATATAGGATGGAAATACGTGCCGAAAAGGCCAGGATTATGACTTACAATATCAATCGCATCAACAATGAAATAATATTAAAATGACCAGAAGTTAGAAAGCTTCAAATAACTTCAAGTGCCAATGAAATATCAACGCTTAAAAAACTAATTCGAAGCCATGGGACAAACAACAAAACACACAGAACGAAACAACACATATATCCGCTTAGGTCAAAATTACTGTATGCTTGCGAGTCGTAGACTCTCACGGCAGATCTCGAGAGAAAGATACAAATGAAATGTTTCTGAAGACTGTGTAACATTTCATACATGGGTCACATCGTGAACGAAGAATGCACAAAATTAATCAGGCAAGATAATGTACCTAATGAAGATCTACTGACAACAGTGAAGAAACCAATTACACAAATATGGGGCATGTCAATAAGGCATTCATACAAGTTACTGTTCAAGGAGGCTGATAGAAAACTACTTCAGACTGGACAGGCTTAAAACTGTGTGATACACTGAGGAAGTCCTAGTGGAAAGTAAGAAGCTGGTTACTAAGGAACTAGTGGTGCAACAACGGACGGATGGATCTATGGAAATCCCCCTCCTTTTCTCGTAATATTTCTACATCAAAATTGTATGCGCATGTCGTTTTTAGGAGGCTATGTTAAATTCATTTCAAGACTTTGAGACGAGCTGAGGACCAATTAAAATTGATACCATAGAAGCGAACACGTGACATTTTTTAGTAAACGTGTTATAAACAGTCAGTTGAAATTAAGTTATAAATTTGCTCTTTCACAACTTGCAATAAGAAGCTCTTAAGAGGATGTCTTGGTTATAGTTGACAAATGTGACTTGCAATAATTACAAAAGAGAGAAACAAAACCGAGATTGCTAAATCCGATTCCAATTCATACGTGATCATACGTACATAAATTCTGCAGACTTCTTTTGGAGTTTAGTGCCCTTCTTTTTTACTGATGCCTTCATAAAAATGCCACATCTTATTGTTCTGCCTAGAAATATATGTATTTATGTTAAAATGTGTCTGTTATCTATGTTATTGATATGCTGTTCTGTATTGAAATTGTTTTAACACATTTGCGAAAATGTCGAAACACGTGAAAACTGATGACCAAATTCTAAAACAATGTAACTGTTGTTAGGTTTAGATAATTCTTATTATATTTTTAAACAAATACCTTAACTTCATGCATGTTACTTTCATCTTTCTGAAATGGTTTTCGAATAGAAAGTTATCGACGTGTCAGGAACTGTAAATGGCACAAAAATACGTAATATTATAATCAAGTATTGACCCATTACTAAGTATACATTGTAGTCGCCGCCGTCAAAACATGTCGGCAACAACCCGGGTTCTTTGTTTGTTCTGTAGAAAGTGGCATATTTATGACTTACGTTAATGGGTAGAGAAATGTTTACTATCTTACTAATATTCGGAGACTGAGCAGAAGACATCCATCGTAGAATGAGGCAACAGGAAACTCCAAACACCACGGAATACACAGCAAGTGTCTACAAAAGACACGAGAAATGTGTGCATCGTTAGTGTTTTGCGGGTTTACATATAACCATCGAGTCGTTTATCATTTTACAAGCTACAGACAGTTGGATAGAATTGCATATTCACTTAAGTTATAGACTGCTTAGGGAAATGCATATTACATGTACATTTATTCCGACTGCTGGGTGGAAGTTAATATCATTTCATTATATAAAAATATTGGTTGAATTACACAAATCGGGGTAAATTACCTATTAAGAGGGTGCCCTCCATAATATTTCATCCAAGAGGTGATAAGTGGTAAAAACCTTTTAATTTGCATATGGTAAGTCATTGCGATAAAATCCCAATCATCCATATTTGTGTGGCTATTGAGAGAAAAATTATTGTTTATAATGCAGTCAGTAAGGTAGATAATTCAAGAAACTTCAAAAGAATCTTTCCTGAAAGCCCAGAAGACCCAAGTCCAGTAGTGGTTCCACGGGATGACTCTTGTGAGGCAGCATATATGGCAGTCCCGTGATCGGTGTCCAGATTCTGGGTGGGGACCAACCTCGCAGAGCGGTCCCTTTATGATAAATCATTGGATTCGCCACTGAAGACATTGTAAGTTTATACAATCAATTCTTTTTTTGTCATACATCGGGTAGACATTTTCAAATGCTTAGTTTCAGGACCATGTGATTTTCTTACTAACATTACCACGATTCAATTCTCAATACGGGTTCTGGTAATAGAAAAACTTGCACTTGCACAGGATATCAATTCTAACAAATATAAACATATTTCATACACAGAAGTAAAACATATTCAACAGATTTTAATATAAACATGATAAATAATAATAAAAATGCGAGTAACACCACACTACCTGTAAAACATCTATGAGTACAGGACAACTGTGTGATGGTTTAGAACCGATCAGTTGTAGAATGCTCCATTCGGGTTCTTTACTGCAATAAACATAAAAAATAAATGAATGCATGTCAGCTGCACGGTATACATGAAGTAAAATGTACAGAAAACTTCGTGTGGAGTCGTTGTTGTTAAGCCAGACAAGATCTAGTTTACAAGTGAAATACAAGAATTGAACTGTTGTTCTTGTTAAACGCAGTATCACGAGACTTGGAGAGAGCATTATCACTGTAAAGAAATCATCACGGACTTGTCTTCTTGAAGTTCATTTAGATAATTAGAGACCATATTTACAAGACAATAATGCCGTTTTCTTCCAAATAAATGGCAATATGCCAAGGTAAATTACATTGAAAATGTTAACAATTTAAACGACCGTGAGTATGTTTTAAAATCTTTTTGCTTTACGTTGATTCACCCATAATTTAATTTGCTGTGTAAGATGAAATATGTCAGGCCAATTCAAATGTTGCGTAAACGGACCCCCTCTGTATGAAGCATCGTCTTCGATGATCCCCAGTAAAAAAGGACCCCTTTTGAGTTAAGCGGACTCGCTCGCCACTTTGTTTACACCTAATAAACAACGAATCGAATCAACGAATATGAATGGTGTTAACAGACCCAAACCTGGTTGTAGAGTATAACGTGTTCAGAAATTTGAAATAATTGTTATAATTTAATTGCAACCATATATCTTGACAGTTCGTGGAACTATTTTTTTTAACGGCGTAAGAATATGTAATGTGACTAACACAAGTTATGTTCAGGGACAGTCTATGCTAGTATAGAGTTAGTATAGACTGCCCCTGTTATATTGTATAATATGGGATGCGCCATTGGAATCAGCCAATCAGATTACAGCTTACAAATCAAATTAAGATATTCCTTAAAAAGAAGTTACATTTTTAGAACATAGAACATATTCTATGTTACATTTTTATTTCGCGGTGACTATTGGGCTTTCTGCAAATTGCACTTTTATAGTTTGTAATAAAGCAAAACTCAGTTAAATTGGACCAACACGATCAGAAATCTGCTTAAAATCAACTTGGATGATATTAAAGATATTATTGAAATCTATGTCTTGTTTACTCCGCAAACTTGGAGCATCATATGCCTTAAATCCTCAAAGAAAGTAACTGTTTCTTATATGCATTAGACCATTTACTTCTAGTGTATGGTCTTTCGGTAAAATTGAATGGTTGTGAATTTTTTTGTAAAATCGTGGATTTTTAAATATAAATACAGCGCAAATTGCTCGACGTAAGCCCTTATAATCGTTCCATGGAACGTTTGAAAAGAGACATAGAGACGATTTCTATGAAAAAACAAGACAAAGAGACAATTAAACCGGACTGGTTCAGCTAGTTAAGATGCAATATTTCATGCCAAAGTGGTGAAATGACACATCAACTTTTTTTATTTGATTAAGTGTGCATCTTTTCAGTAATATTAATTAAAACAAGATATCTATAAAGTGAAATGAAAGGACCTACGGTAGTTTCTGCCATTTTCTTGTTCTTAATAAAACGTTGAGGAAGTTCAGTTTCATAAGAATACGGGAACAAATCGAAGGAATGGGGCACAGCCAGTAATGTACAAACAATGTTCCAAAAATGTTAACAGTTTTTTCTCCTCTTGGGGCTATACCACAAAAATCACTAACGTAAATTGACTTTACGCATGCTTATCTTCATTTTCGTAACTCTTCAATTATATCACTCATTAAACCATTCTCGCAGAAACTGAGGTTTAAATTCATCAATAAGATTTCAAACATCTGCAAGAGTATCTCGTCTATAAGATTTTACAATACTCAATATTTGTTTTATGTCACGCTGACTTTAGTTTTAGGCCTTCCAATTTTGGTCCCATATTCTGGAAACGTTTATAAAATGGCAAATAGTAATATCATTTTGTATAATATTCTGAAAAATTCTGGTTGTTTTATTACTGCTTCAAATAAAGATACAAAAGCAATTTCCTCTTCATGCGTTACCTCCAACCTTTCCTACCCACCTTTTTGCATTAAACATATCACGATACTTAATGATATTATCTAAAGAGACGTGACAATCGTAAACCTTACCTGTCATCACTTGTGTATTAAGAAGATTAACTTTTGCTTTTGAAAATAATACTGCTGAAAGTGGGCGTTTCTTGGGGGCCATTTGCCACAACTTATGTAAATAGAGCATAGTTGACCACACAATTGAATTTTTCGCATTCAATTCCTTAAAAACTTCATCTTGTAGCTAACAATGATCTGATTGTTAACGCTTGTAGTTTTCATCGGTATGTAAACCAGGGTGAGCCAAGAGCGCATTAAAAACACAGAGAAATAATTTAATAATCGACTTTATCGATATCAACTTTAAATATTTTTAATGTGCAACAACAACTGCATGTAACCTTATACATATTGAAGTACGAACTACAGCTATAGACTTCCGTCACGTGAAGCAAGCGAACAGTTCTTTCAAATTCAGCCGGCTCACTTTAAGAAAACGATTGGATTCGAAGGGATTTTCACCAGACATGTCTGGTAGGTCCTACGAATTTAGTTTTCACCGTGATCAGGACTAATATGACATTAAAAAAGAACTAAAGTTACGCTTTCACTGATTACAAATTTACCTCGTATTAAATGCCATCTAATTTAACAGTTGCCAGTTGGGTATGCGAACGTTTTTTTTGTACCCCTCACGGGTTGCCCTGGAAACAAATTTTTAAATGTAAAGGAGGACCGTATACGGTACAAATTTGCGGACGTAATTAATCGTTAATTGCTAATTATTTAAAGCAATAATCGATATAAAAATTAAATATTTTGCATATGTAACATTAACTGCATGTAACCTTATATGGGTTATTACTGCGCTATTTCTCTGTGTTTTGTGATGCGAGTCTATAATTTTAGTAGTATAGATGTGTTGGCCCGAAACAAATACAGCTGGCAAGTAACGAAATTCACAGAACCAGAATTTTACATGTAGTTGCCAATGTAATGACTGTTGAAATACCAATCTAATGATTTTTTTATCTGTTGATTACCAAACAGTTAAGCAAATGTAACCAATAATAATCTGTTCGGCTGAATTGATTGTACGCTGAAGTCTTGTGAGAGAAATAATTTAATTGAAGAAAATTTTATAATCATAACTAACATGCAATTTGAATACATGGAAACTCTTTAAGTATATCAAAACTGTGGAAATTGTCCACACGATTTGACATATTTTGTCAACAAGTTTGAAACGTCCTTCGTAACATAGTTCACATTTAATCACGCAGTTCACAACAAAAGGATGTTGTCTACATCTTCGTTCTAAAACTATTATAACATAAACATTCAGGTAACGTACTTCACATTTAACGTAATTCACATTGCATTTTTTATTATCGTAAATAATTTGCACAGAACAAATAGTCTATGTTAATCGTGAATAAAAGATGCGTTTCCGTTTTTACTCAGTTTTATTCTTTCCCAAGTTTCATTTAAAAATATTATTATCAACTGTTTAACTTGAAAACTTTTCAAGTTTTAGTTGTTAGAAGATTTTTTGACATTCATTTTCATAATGTTCCTATTTAACTGATTTAGCCGAATAGTGTTTTATTTTTCTCGATTTTTTTGGTGATTCCAATATTAAAAGCCTAGAGCTGTAGGGCTGTTTTAAAAATGTTGTGAAGCTTGGGTTGTGTCAGAATCACAGTCGAAAACATAATGATATCATTTTTTATCACGTTCTTAATATGTTAAGTGTTTTATTTTCAAATAGTACATTAATGCGTCAATTATTTAAGCCCTTTCTGAAAAGACACTGTTACAGGTAAATCGTACGGTGTGGAACAGTCTACCATATACTAAATGCCATGGATTAGTGGTTACCTCTATAATAGAAAATAATGGCTGTAAAAAATATTTTAATCCAATAACGCCGGGAATATGAACAAACTCTTTCTTATACTTCGAGAACGAAACTTACCAGTTCAGATAATTCCATAACGCTTTCAATGATAGAAAACCAAGTGCAAAAAACACCATTCATACGCAGAACACACAAAACGCAGTCATGGTCCCTTAATATATTGTGACGTCGATACTTGGACCGTAGTTGTACTATGCGTTAATATTGTCAACTGGTTTTCAGATAAAATATTGTTTACAGTTATTCCCCTTTGTCTTTAATTTTTTTTGTGTTTCGATTTACCGAGCTCATTTACCTTAAGATTTCATTTAAGAGTAGAATATTTATATAAGAAATGGCATCAAAAATGGAAGTTGATGCACCAGGTGGAGTGATGGCGTGTACAGGTGCATCTGGAAGTGTTTCTGTTTCCTTGCATCCTTTAGTAATAATGAATATTTCAGAACATTGGACGAGAGTTCGTGCACAAGAAGGAAAACCAACACAAGGTAGATTATTTCTGTGCTTGGGTACTACTATAAATATATATTGTTTCATGTATTAATGTCTGAAACTGATAATTAAATAAGTAAATTATTGAATTAAAATTTTGTTTGAGTTTGAGGTTAAGACCAGCTTAGAGCTAGATGCTCAAATTTAATTAAAAACATTCATAATCATATAGATTGGCATGCTGTCACAAATGCTAGTCACTTAAGCTTCAATTCGGTAACTGGACATGGTGTTGACCTGGACAGTTCGGTAATAGCATACTATAGGTGTTGGTCAATTCAGTACCAATAAGATATACTTATTTGTCAACTGTATTAATTAGATATTGTCTTACATGTGCTGTAGTTTTGTATTTTTATATATATTGTCATGTTTGAATATATTGTCTTTGAAATAAATTGTCATACATGTATATAAATATATGTCTAGTTATTTATTCTTTTATCATGTTTATAGATCTATATTTTATTGTCTTCTTGTCAAGAGTGAAAAAAATAATTCATTGTTCATCTACTGGTACAATTTATTGATATAAATGGATCTTAATATATTTAAACATAACAAAATAATAATAAATATATACAGACAACAATCTGGATCATTATGATATATTACAGCGTTACAAACAATATGCATCGATATACACATGTATTAATGCACTAAAAAACAACAAAAACAATATATACATTTATGAGTACGTTTCAGCTCTAAAGCAAAATATGTCAGTTTATACATTTATATTTTACATCACTTACATATATTTTAGGCACTCATTTTGCTTCCGCTTATACCGATTCTTTTTTCTGGGTAGTCGAGACAAAAGAGATTGATCACTTGAGATTGATAATTAAAAGAAATTAGTTTTTGTTAATTAACTTTGAGGATCTTACAAACAAACATTTATCATTAAATAAATGGCATTAATTAGTTAATAAGTAAATAGTGAAACTAGTTAATATTTGTATCAAAACAAATTACTGTAAGCTATTAATTTGTCTGTATGCACAGCTCATTTTCATGTTTTTATTGACAAAGTACAGAAGTGACAAACACATAGTACCGAAGTGTCCATTCCTAGTACCGAAGTGACCAATGCAAGTATGTCAGTACCGAAGTGACCTGATACAAGTTACAACTGTCACAACCATTAAGGGCTACTGAATATAAAACATTTTTTTATTGCATTGAAGCCTATTATACGCAAGTGTATAGAACTTTATCCTCTAAATGTACATTTGTAAACTTTTCAATGCAGAAATTAATTTTTTTTTAATAAATCCTTTCTTTGACATTTGACATTTATCTTATGAATTAAAAAAAAACAAAAAAAAACCTACAATTTACTTGTACTGTAAATGTACTCTCTGATAGAGTATTTGCTGAACACATCTCATCACAGCATTTTACATTTATAATTTCAGTTTTAGGGGCTGTTATTGGAAAGCAGAAAGGAAGAAATATAGAAGTAATGAACTCGTTTGAACTGTTGTTTGACAGAATAGAGGATGATATAATTATAAACATGGAATATTATCACACCAAAGAAGAGCAGTGTAAGTAAGGCTACATTCAATAGTTCCATCACCACTGTTGACTGAAAACTAAGTCCTAACATCCTGAAGGGTATAAGCCCTCCCCCAGGCTTATGGTTGTGCACATACATGTACACCATTTGTCTATCCTTAAGTGCAATCTCTATCATGTTTTCCAGTAACACATATTTCTTCATACATGTATGTACATATATACCTAGCTAAGGTCTTTTCAATAAGTTTTTTGTCAGTGTTTAATCCAGGTTTTTTTCAATCCCACTACTTCCTATTGTACCATACACACTTGATTGAACATAGTGTTAATAGTGCGTTAGAAATACACGTAAGTTATTTTCGATGACTAATATGATGACGTAGTAGACAACAATTTGAGGCTTTATAATTTGAAATACATCATTAACTGAACATGAGAGAAAGATCTGCATTGAATTTTATTTAAGTAACCTTACATGTATAATAGGGTCATATATATAGTACACTTCAGAGCATTAATTATTTGAGTGGAATACTAGTAACACTGTCTGTGTATCATACATTTGTAGTGAGTCTGAAAAACTTGGAAAAAAAGACTTACACAATTTATTTTAAAAAATTTGAAAGATTAAGGTCTACAAATAAATGCAGTAGACCAGGGGAATTGCATAAAAATACCATTTACAGCCTTTTAAATTGAAATAATTTACATTTTGGCTGTGGTAAACTTCACTAGTGATTTATTTTTAATAAAAATACCTCAAATCTATACCCTCATATTCCAATGGTAATTCTTAATGTTAAACGATGATGCTTTAGCAAAACACAGAAATGGATACTGGGAAGTGCATACAACAATTCAAGTAAAGTTTGTAGTGATTAATAAAGAGAATGGATGAGATCTGCAGCCAAAGTGAAAGGGTGTGTAAAGAGAAACTGCCGAAAATGACATGCGTTGAAAGAAAAGAGTAATTGAATTTTAAGAAGGCATTTTTATTTAAAGTTGTACTGCATACGTTAACAGTGACAGGTTTGGGATTTGGATCTATATATAAACACGCGGAAGTAGTAATGCACATGACAAGCAGAACTAAAAATAAACTAGCCATCAAAAATTTTCCATCGAAAAAACCTTAGGATACCATATTTGTACACTATTTGTACAGAGGACATTGGAATTTATCCATATACATTAACAGCCTGGCTGTAAAGAATTTTTGAGAATAAAGAAAGAAATATAATCAGGCTTACTGTTTTGCAATGCAGTTATAATTAAATCTTTGAGGTGCTTCTCATTTCTCCAGTTGTCGCCTCAAGGAATAAAATTCTACATGCATGTGGTGACAATTGATGAAGCTTAAGGTAATAACAAAATACAGAACAAGGAGGAAACTGTCAAATATTTATTTTATTTATGGTAATTGTAATAATGGCTAGCTGGTGTATGCCATAGATGGCTAATTAGAAACATTTTGCTGCAGAAGTTGTACCAGTTGAAATTCAAGCACTTCAGTAATATTGCTAAGATTCTATGGTGAAAATTAATGAGATTTATATAGAATGGTACTGATTTCCTCTCACACAAACTTTGATGTTCCCAACTCTGAAATATTAAAAGCAGATATTTTACAGTAATCATAGTCAATATAAGAATAAATGTTTTCTTTACAGTTAAGCAAGTTTTCAGTGATATGGACTTCCTTGGTTGGTACACAACAGGCGAAAAACCAACAGTGTCAGACATAAATGTCCACAAACAGGTCAGTGTGATAGACAGGTAACAGTGTCAGACATAAATGTCCACAAACAGGTCAGTGTGTTAGACAGGTAACAGTGTCAGACATAAATGTCCACAAACAGGTCAGTGTGATAGACAGGTAACAGTGTCAGTCATTAATGTCCATAAACAGGTCAGTGTGTTAGACAGGTAACAGTGTCAGACATTAATGTCCACAAACTGGTCAGTGTGTTAGACAGGTAACAGTGTCAGACATTAATGTCCACAAACAGGTCAGTGTGTTAGACAGGTAACAGTGTCAGACATTAATGTCCACAAACTGGTCAGTGTGATAGACAGGTAACAATGTCAGACATAAATGTCCACAAACAGGTCAGTGTGTTAGACAGGTAACAATGTCAGACATTAATGTCCACAAACAGGTCAGTGTGTTAGACAGGTAACAGTGTCAGACATAAATGTCCACAAACAGGTCAGTGTGTTAGACAGGTAACAGTGTCAGACATAAATGTCCACAAACTGGTCAGTGTGATAGACAGGTAACAGTGTCAGACATAAATGTCCACAAACTGGTCAGTGTGATAGACAGGTAACAGTGTCACACATTAATGTCCACAAACAGGTCAGTGTGTTAGACAGGTAACAGTGTCAGACATTAATGTCCACAAACAGGTCAGTGTGATAGACAGGTAACAGTGTCAGACATAAATGTCCACAAACTGGTCAGTGTGATAGACAGGTAACAGTGTCAGACATTAATGTCCACAAACAGGTCAGTGTGTTAGACAGGTAACAATGTCAGACATTAATGTCCACAAACAGGTCAGAGTGATAGACAGGTAACAGTGTCAGACATTAATGTCCACAAACAGGTCAGTGTGATAGACAGGTAACAGTGTCAGACATTAATGTCCACAAACAGGTAAGTGTGATAGACAGGTAACAGTGTCAGACATTAATGTCCACAAACAGGTCAGTGTGTTAGACAGGTAACAGTGTCAGACATTAATGTCCACAGACAGGTCAGTGTGTTAGACAGGTAACAATGTCAGACATTAATGTCCACAAACAGGTCAGTGTGATAGACAGGTAACAGTGTCACACATTAATGTTCACAAATAGGTCAGTGTAACAGACAGGTATTCTGCTTTGAAAGGTTAAATTTAAAGTTATATCAAATTTTCACCCATTGACATTTGAGTGGAAGAAAAGTGGACCTTTTATTAGCACACAAATGTTATTTTATATCAAGTACATGTACCTCTTGCATTAGCCTGTCAAAGTCTGTTGTCATTTGCCCACCACAGCAGGGTTTAAAGCACTATTTTCATACTATATTTCTAGGGTCTGTCTCACTACATTGCATTTGTGTACATTGCCACAAAATATCTCCTGATTTAGCTTCTCTGTCGACTCTGTATCAGAATACATCTTTTCCCTTTGTTAGTTTCTGTTATTGTGATATCACTTTCTATAACTTTTGAAGCTGTACAGTGTGTAAACATAATGGGATTCCACATCAGTGGCACTTAAGCTTTTTGTACATGTGTAGTACTACTAGTACATGTATTGTACTGTGACAATCTATAGTTCTGACATTTGTATATTTAGATTGTTCAAATCAATGAAAGCCCACTGTTTGTACAGATGAACCCATTAGCCAGAAAAACAGATGTAAGTACTTATTACCCATATTACCTAACCATGATTAAATCTAGTTACCCAGCAACAAAATGTAAACATTAGGTAATCGTTCTAGTTTTATAGAAAAAACATTTAATATTGAAAATACCAGTAGTTCATGGTAAACTAAATTACTTTTAAATTTAAATTTGAATTGAGAATTGAGTTGTTACGGCACTGACCAGGATTTCTTACGATACACAAGATGATATAGACCAACACAAACCTTACAGTTCAATAAATGGTTCACTCAAAGACAGGAAAACAAAGTGTGTAAAAGGTACAGTAAAAATATAAATTGAAAATTGGTAGGATTTATCTTTAGGTATTGAAAAGATCATTGCAGCTGTATTAAAAATTACATTTTTGACTAAGAACAGACATGCATATCTAATGATACTTAGTGCTAGAATTATCGTTACACGACTTTCAGAATCGAGTAATTAATTAGATTCATTCAGCTAAATACGTGTATGACTCCAGTCTGCCAATTTTGATTCCATAGATATTATACACTGTTGAATTTGAAATTAAATTGAAATACTGATGTTCCATACAAGATAATTTTATTATTGATGGTACATAATGTTATCAATAATTCATAACATTTTTGTTGTTTATTCATCATTTCAGTGTTATTTATCTGACATTATATTTTCAGCTGATGCCTATATCTATATATGAATCTGTGATTGATTTAGTCAACAATGAGGTAAATTACAATAGAAAGCTGGTATAATCATAGCTCCTTAGTTAATACCAAACAAACAAAGCAATAAATACACTACTTGCCTGCACCAAACGTTAGTATTAAAATTGTAAGAATTGTTGTCCAGAGGAAATGTCTTGGTGCAATTTTCCAATCTGTACTACTCTAAGGAAAAGCCATCAAACTCTAATTTCATAGACATTTTTTTTCAGAACATTTTACCTAATAGTGCATTTTATTTAGTCGTAATATTTACAATTGTTGTAAATTGAACCTTTAAAACAGAATACTTGTTTATTTCAAATAAATATTATTAGTTTTACACGTTCATATCTTTAGATATGGTGATCTTATCAACTGAAGTACACAAGTACTCCCCGAGGCAAAGCCCAAAGGTGTACATACAGGGTGTTGATGGTGTTAAAATCTCCACAATCTGATTAAAATCAGCCGTTATGTTCGCTCCATATACTACGTTACTACGCCACTAACGTAGTATACGGAGCGAACATAACAGCTGATTTTAATCAGATTGTAAATCTCCATATCTACAGATACAGATACGGATGTGTATAACGAATTTATCTCCAGATTTTGAGGTAGACTCCACAATGACTGACATTAAAGTTACAAGTTTCTTCATTTTCAAGGAATGTTTTATTGAAATTGGTGAAAAATTAATGTTTTTCGCAAAATAGAACCCTACAATAGTCAACAAATTATAGTTTTTGTTGGATTCAAATAGGAGTTGACTAACTAAACATAGGCATCATAAATGTTATGATGTCCATGTAGGTCAATTTCATACTAGTTAATTGTTTTTCAGTTGTAAATGTAATATATTTAAATCTTTTTTTTTCAGATTTACTGTTTTATATGCGATCTCTTTGATTGGCCTTTTACGCTATGAACGCATCTTTTGTTATAGGGTGAAACTCATAATTAGCAACACCTGGGTATATAGGTTTTGTAAAGGCGTCTCACTGTCCAATCAAATTACAGGTCTGGAATAATACTGATATGGGGATGATAAATTCTATATAGGCAGGTTTTAATTTTTAAGGATTATTACTGTTTTAATAAATTTTACCTATAAATTAATCTGTACTTTGCAGGCCACAATGTTATTTGTAGAATTACAGTACACACTGGCTACAGAGGAAGCAGAGAGAATTGGTGTTGATCATGTAGCAAGAATGTCAACTTCTGAAACCTCAGAAAATTCTACTGGTATAACATTTCTGTACAGATTGTGAAACTTTCGGCAATAGACTTATATGACTTGTATGATTGTTTACCTTATAAGGTGACAATCTTGCCAAATGAAAATGGAACACAATGGTATAGCTGAACAATGGAAATATGCAAGAACAGAGAGTTCATAATATTTTTTAAATGTAAAAAAAATTATATATAGACCAGTAAGATGTATGTAGGCTGTCACCTTTAACGAGTGGGTCTGTTTTGTAAAACTAGGATACCACAGAAAACAAATGTTCATTTGGGCAGTTCAGCGAAACAGTTTACAACCTCTTTCATAAGGTTTGAAGAATTGTTTCAATATGATGATAAACAGATGGGTATATTGTTAGGGCAGATCAATTTAAACAAAAAATTAAATAAGGTCACCAACAATAAAGATTTTTTTTAAACAGAAATATTCATAAAGATCTACTTGAATTTTATTAATATTATTTATTAGCTTGTTTTTTTTTAAACCAAAGACATTTTATAGTGTAATACCTGTAGCTTATTCACTTAAAGTCACTTGTAACTTGTAATAATTATAAATGAAATGTTCTTTGACTGTAGAGTATTATTTCATGAGGTACACAAAATTATTCAAGAAGACATCACTTTATAAATCATTTTTTCATTTGACTACTAATCTTTAGTTGCAGATCAGCTGGTAGCACAACACAGTTCTATAAAGATGTTACACAGTAGAGTGAAGATAATACTTGAATACATCAAAGCTGTACAAGCTGGTCAGTACTAGTTACTCTATTTTCAGACTAGAGAACAATATTTTAATTACTGTTAATTGATGCTTTGATACGACTATATAGGAAAAAATATTTGATCTCTATTGACTAGAAAATAGATCACTTATGTGAGATACTTTTTCTTTTTACAAATGAATATGTAATGTATTAATTGTAAGGTTTCCTAACTTTTATGCACAGGAAATATTTTCATCATAAGTTGCAGAATTAAGTTTGAATGTTGCTTCTGTCGGATGATTTTTGACAGTTATTGCCCTTGGAATTGTCAGTAGTTGACTTACTAGTAGTATTGCATACACAATAATATTTAGAATTTTTTTCTCAAATTCAGTTGTAGGCCTCAGCGCCACAGCGAAAGAGGTAGTTACAGACGTGACAACGTGTTTTTTATATTTCCCACTATATACCATGGTCATGGTTTTTTTCATTCAGAAATTCACCACCATACGCCATGGTGGTATTCTGCAGTACATGTGTTATGTCCACTACATATCGTGACCCACCGTGTTGACCACGGTGGATTTTCCAATTTCATTTCATGCTTACACACACGCTTACACAGTGAAAAAATTAAAATGTTGCGATTTAATTTCGAGATTTGTGTTAAAATATGCCGTTTTAATACGTTTGTTTGAAAACAAAATTAATCTGCGTTCTTGCTAATCTATGCAGTATACGAGAATACCTTATAGTTTATTGTCACTGATCTAGATTGACATTATTCCCTTAACATGTTCTAAAAGGTTAGAACACTGAATTTTGCCCTTAAAATTGTCAAAATCTTTGCTATTCTGTCGTCAAAATTTCCCTGTCAGCGCATCTAATTAATGTTTCAACCATTTTAACTTTCACCAGATGTGAATTGTGTCACACCTTTCGATTATCTAAGTATTGTCCAGTCATCATTTAATCAAGCACGTGCTCTCAAACATTTCAATAAACTTGTGTATTGTATAATTTTATAATTAACAGGTGAACATGCGGCTAAAAATTTTAAATGGTAAAATAGCACATTACACAATAAATACAAGACTTGTAAAGAAATACACAATAAATGGGAGACTTGTAAAGAAATTTGTTTTAAAAACTTTAAAATCAATACGACTTGCAATGCTACATTTTGATTTTTCAAATTTTCGAAATTATCACTTAATATTAATGTCGCAGAATATATCGTTCCACGATTGATTTTATACTCTATTCGTATTCGGTGTTGAACCAAGTGTGTTAAAAAAATACAATCGTGATACAGAATCAACCTTAATAGTCGTTTCAGTGTTAAAAGCCTGACACATCATAAACTTTTGTTGTAGAAAATACTTGAGTAGCATCCTTATAATTTCTATTACATGTATATTACGACAAGACCTTATGTCTGCAAACAGATGTTCGTATCGGTGCAAAAAAAAAAAAAAACAACAAAAAACAAAAACAAAACAAACACGCTGTTGTGTAAATTCGGGCAATTATTTTATATTTATATGAGTGTGGACAAATCAGTTCTTTTGTCTTCAAAAATAATTTTATTCCGATTTGTTTTTGTTATGTTATAACAGACGTAAGTAACTATGCATATTTTATTGTTTGATCAATGTACCACAATATAACAAAATATAAGAATTAGTATTTGTATTTATAGAACTAAGGCAAGTCTTAAAGGGGTCTGATCTCAAGAACATTCATCCCAATAAATACTGTCATGCAAAAACACAGAAACTGCGAGTTAATTTTAACGGGAACTTTATACAAATAACACGTCTGCGTCCATTTGAAAAATTGTCAGTTTTGCGTAGAGTATGACTAGCTCAGAAGCACATCACTACTTTTTTTTATATAAACCTGTAATATTAATTGTTATAGTTTAAAACTCCATTGTCCAAGGTAAATGTGTATTTAAAATTGTGCTACGTAAGACTTCATTCAACCTTGTGAAACATGCCCCTGTACCATATCGTAGTTAAACTATATGGTATGTGGCGATTCTCGTTTATAAACTTTTCACATATTTATAATTCTTGCTGCATGTTGGCTTCATTTTAGTAATTTATCTGTTGTATCCCATCCTGTTAACGCATTTTATATAAGGAAACGTGATGTAAACTTTGGTTTTAAATACCAAATAAAGAAAATGATCGCTGCTCAACTCCCTTTTTTTTTATGTCAAAAAGGATTATAATTGATTAAAGAGAGTTCGCATACAACTTCAGGACAATTCTTTATGCGTTGTTATAAACTAAAAATGTAATGTGACAATTCAAATTCGGATAATTTACCGAACTTGTTCAGGGTGATATTTAATGCATAACACATGCATCCAGTTGAACAAATATTCGATCACGTCTACCGGCACATTAAATCATTATTGATCATCAACAAATAAAATGCATGTGCAAACTTTTCTTAAGCATTGTTTAAAAATGTTCTCTTTTCTTTCGGGTAACGATGTTTAAACCCGCAATCAATTAAATGACAACGTTTATGTTGTCATTTACCACCGCGGAGATATTGTGGCCGGACCCCTGTGGTGACATGCCATGGTAGACTGAACTCCCTCATATGCATCCACCGTGGTAAGATTACCTGAGAAGATTCTTAACCACGATAGTAGGCGTGGTTATACCATGGTGGGTGATAGAGAAAAGGATTAACTTCCATGGTGGGTTTGTGTTTTTTATAAAAAACATGTTGTTCCCTCTGTAGTTACTGTTGATATCTAGCCATGTCAACACTGGGATTATAATTATGACATTCTGCTGTTGAAGCATGCTGTTTTTTATGCACATGTTTTTGTAGTCTTGCAAGTCTGTGACAAGAAAAGGCATTTTCCACATAATGTTGGAATAAATAATACACTATAGCACAATGATTTTGTGTACTTTCTTGCAGGTGAAATTCCAAAAAATCATGACATATTGAGAGAAGCCTACAGCCTATGTTATAGACTTCCAGTGTTGAATACTCCACAGTTTAAAGAAGACTTTTATAATGTATGTGATGTATTTATATACTATGATAGACATTTACCTCAAAACCTGTGTTTACCATGCTCTTTTCAAGCAGTCTTATGCTCAAATGAGTTTTCAATGATTTGCTCATTTACCAAAATATGGCTGTGGAATAAGCACTTCTTCCTGGATCCTTCTGAGTAATTCCTTGACATTGGGTGCGAGCCATGATTCAGCTTAATAATGCTAAAATTGTGTTCCACATTGTTTCAAAATAATAATTTACTGCCTACTCATATTTAAATAATCATTTTGTTTTGACATGCTTTAAATGCTTTGAGACCACAACCATGATAAATAAATGATTTATGTGTAAGAAACATGCAACAAAAAGGGCATGTCTTGAAGCAGCTGTTGCATAACAAACACTACTCCAACTGGAAATTGGATATGTATGGGATATTAATCTTATATATCATGAAATGCGCCATAATTATCCCTTACAGTATATTGTGTGTTAAATTGGCAGATACCAGTTAGTCCAAGAATCCTCTACCATCCAACGCTTTTTTTCTTTTTTTTTGCGTGGGACGTCAGAGAGCTCTACATAAACAAAACTGTGGATTTTGCGACATGTGTCTGAGTCGGCAAATTTCATCGTCTCCAGATGTTAAAAAACATTTTCGTCCAGTTAAACTATATATAATTCGCTTCTAAAGATATTTTTCTCTATGAATATAATCATCATACCTTCAATAAAGCTAATTTAAGCACTGGATTTAAGTCACATTGTTGTCACATGACTTTTTGTTCAAAATGAAAGCGAAATGTCGTAATGTATTGGTATAGATGGAAATGAGCTAAGAAATGGACTTAAATAATCTTGTTCGAAGGTATGACGTCTCACGCAAAAAAAAAAGCATTGGACGGCAGAGGATTCTCAGACTAACAAGCATTGTATGGCAGAAATAGTGTTGGCTAAATTTTCTAAATGTACCATATTTGTCCTGTTAGAATCAAAATAATTCACAGAGGCTGTGGTTTATAATTGTTTTACCACAGGCTGGCCTTTTACATGTGTATGATATTTTATCCCTTGCTATTGCTGGGATAAAATAATAGTTATAACATTAATGGCCAGCCCATGGTAAAAAAATGATAAACCACTACCGCTACAAATTATTTTGATTTAAATATATAAAACTTTAGAATTTGAATTTTGTGCCTACATAGGTAAAGGCATCTCCTCCATTGTTGAAAATTTTATAGATATGGGGACAGGGGTGTAATCGAATATACAAGTACTGATTTAAATTTATTTTATAAAAAGAAGAAATATGCATATGAAAATCAAAGCGACATATTTATGAACAATGTTTATTTAGAAAGGCAAAAGTCTTTCTTAAATGCATGCAGGAGGATATTTTCTGGAATTGGTTTCCAAAACATCTGAAGGATGTCATTTTAGAATATATATATACATTTTGAATAATATTTTCCATAATATTTTGATTAGAAACATGATTATCAGAATAATAAAGATACTTACTAAAAATATTTACAGCAATGTAATGATGTATGTCTGATGGCTTACCTTGGAGCCC